>BRDA01052093.1:0-17106 GCA_036984385.1 Crenuchus spilurus | reverse complement strand
TGTTCACTACCTTTTGCTGTCTTTGTGTCACTTTCACTAGCACTTTCACTTTCACTGGACAGCGGTCAAAGATAATGACTGACCTCTTCTTCTACGCTAGCATCTAGGGGATGCTACGACCGCCGCGCCCCTAGCGGTTGGCACACTTGAACTAATTTACGCTACTCCTTACTTGGAATTTTATTCGTTACCTGGAACAAAAATATTCCGAGATCTCGACTTGTTACCTGGAATACTTGTTAGTAGGGATGCTCGTAAGTAGGGGTACCACTGTATGTGCAAAACTTTCTCGATATTGTCTGAAGTCGAAAAAACACAATTTCGCAATTGCGGTGTTTCCATTAAATAATAAACTCTATTAAAATCCCAAAAATTCACGCAAGAAGTGGTTAAGAAACATGGCGACAGATGTAAACACCTCTGTGATTTACAGTAAATATATTCATATTGAAGCCACAGCAGCAGCGCTCATTATTAGCCGTAAGAGGAAACGTAGGCGTCTTGTTGAGGCACGACTGGAGCGACAAGCCCCTTAGACTTGGGAGCAGCTACGTATGAGGAATTTTTGGAAAAGTGTAGTTGGGTGAATTTAGTGAGAAGCTGTGGATTCAACACTTCTGAATGACACAAAGCACCTTTAATGAACTGTGTGATGCCGTGAGACCTCTTGTGGAGCTCGTAGTAACATCCGGTTGCTGATCATGTGACTCGCGTAATTTGAAAAAGGTGTTTCCGTTGCAGTTTTGTGAATTATATTCGTTTCAATACGCTCCAAAAACCACCTCATCCAAGCACAAAAACTTCTTTTTTTCGTAATTTGCATGTTTCCATTAAGCGAATTTATTTTCGCAACTCCAATTTGTGCAATTTAATGCTCAATGGAAACACACCTAGTGTCACCGAGAATGACCCACCCAATGCAGGCCCCAGGACGTGGTTGTAATGAATTGGCAGATCAGCGTACACTATCATGCACATAGAAAATATCACAATATTGAATTTTATCCAGCCTAGGCCGACCGTGGAGGACACCGGACGAGCTGAAAACACATCAAACGATGATTGCAAGTATAGGTCAAGCTGCTCTCGCTCAAAGCACGCGTCAATAACAAAGAATGGCAAAAGGTCAGTTCAAGGCCTTTTTAAACGCGTGCATCAGCACGTGCATAACAGCTCTTTCCTTTTCCTCCTCTCTCTCGCTCTCTCTCTCTAGGGTTCCCTTCCTCACTCGTCCTCTCGCTCGCTGGCTCCAAAAGGGGCGCAGTCATCAATCAGCGAAGGAGAATTCCTCTGACCTTCTGCAACCTCTGTCAGCTATTAGAGAGAGTCAGCCTCAGACTCAAAGCACCGAGAGAGATGCACAGAGACGGCACACTGCCCCGGTGCCTGCAGACGCAGATACAGGTTTAGAGGCGGAGCATAAAGGAGGCTCCTCCCCTCCCCCTTCTGCCTCAGTGCCAGCCAGAGCTCAGCCGGAGTTTCAGACAGACGGCCGTCTCCCAGCAGCACTCCGGTTGGACTTCTTCAGCTCGGTGGAAAAGCCCAAGCCCCCGTGGCCTCATCAAGCATCAAAAAAGCTCAGACGGATACAAATAATTGGCCTGTTTCCCCCCCTCGCTCATGTTTTGTCGTTCCAATTGCTTCCAGTTCCTTATCGCATCCTGTTCTGGCAGGGGCAGTTAAGAAGCTACTGCCCTCGTTTACCTCCCTTTCTTTCTTCTCGGCTAGGATCCCCCAGCTGCCAGGACCCTCCCAGTGCAGCTTATGACTTCAATTATTATTAACCATCGGCTCACGGAAGGACTGAGTGTCCAAAAGTTTGTGGACATCCTTTCTAATGAATGCAACTTGATGTTGGCACAGATGTACAAATGCACACACACAGTTAGTCTAATCGCCTCTCTGGAGAACCTGTTGGCACCATGCCTAATGCTTGGTGGGCTGGAGGGGTGTATTTAAAAATAGCCCAAGAGTTAAAAAGCACTACTAGAATCAAGAGACTAAGACGTTCCCCAGTCCTGCAGTCCAGCTGTTCTCCAGCCTGGACACCTCTGTCCTGTAACGTCCAGTCTTTCCGTCCCTGTGTATCCATCTCCACTGTCCACGGGTCATCAGGTCCACAGCAAAGTTCTCTTCGGGTTCCCCGGAGAGTCCAAGAAGCTGATTATAGAGCTCCAAAAGAGTGTTCACTGCTTTCAGCTGGGAGAAAAGAACGGCTTGTTGCCTCTCTCTCTCTCTCTCAGCTCAGTGAAACGTATCACAGAAGACAAAAAAGGACCATCTGTCATGCATTATTCAATCTTCAAAGCAGTCAGAGAGTGAAATGACTGCACAGGTTAGCTTAGATTTAATTACCGGGGAACAGCTTTGTGTCCGTCATGCAAATGATACCTGCAGCACACCTGACGAGTTCCAAAAACCCGGGAATCTTCTAGAAACCTCCTGAAGAACATAAACGTCCACTAACAGGTTCAGCATGGTCCGTAAAAGGTTCTACATGAACTTTTCCAGAAGAAAGGAGCAGATTAGTATGTTTAAACGAACCTAGTCTGTTCTCTAACTTCAGATACTGGAGACAGAACCTGCAGGAAAGGCTGACAACAGCATTTTATAATCTGAAGAGTTTCCTGAAGCACCCACTGACCGTCAAAAGCTGACGATATGATCAGTATCACGATACAGAAATGACGATATATTGTGACATACTGTGATACTGTAAGTCAGGTGATGTGTTCAACTCTAATTACAGGAAAGCTCAGAAGGATCCGTCATCGTTTCCAGTACAGGGGAAGAGACTAATGGCTGAAGACAGACGACAACACTGCCATCTAAGCAGTTTAAATACAGCAAAGTGAGCCACCAAGCTATTCATTAAAGATTCATTCTGACAATCAATATCACAAACATAATATTGTGATAAAGTGTATTGATTTGTTCTGACAGTCCTGTTTAATGTGCAAGCATGCAACAAAATTACTTTGGGTCCAGTTCTGCACTTTGTCTTACCGATCAGTAATTACTAAACTCTGGACTAGAATTCTGATTAAAGTAGAAGTAAACTCTGCAGTAAACCTTAAGCTTAAGTTTAAGCTTAAGTTTCAGTAGTAGATTACAGCTTTAAACTGATTCTTTAAGTTTTATGCATGTGGCTATTGTTGGCTAGACTAGGGATGCACCAAATATTTGGCAACCAAAATTATGCAGCCAAACACCAAAAGTGTGTTTTTTTTATATATTTTCAGCCAAATAACTTTGGTTCCTAAATATTCGGTGCATCCCTAGTCTAGACACCAGTAGCCACGTGCATAAAATGTAAAGAATCAATTTAAAGCTGTAAACTGCTGCTGAAACTTAAGCTCAAGGTTTAATGCACAGTTTACATCTATCTCAATCCATATTCCAGTCCTGAATTTTGTAATTACTTTTAGCTAAGACAAGAAAAGTCTGAATAATTAACACAGAACACTGATGTTTTAATGACACTGTGAGCTGTTTGTAGTTCTGGGCTGTAAACAGAAGCAGAGTGTAAGTTTACTGCAGTAACGTTAGTTTAATGTTGGTTTAACAGTCAGAATTGTGCTTTTCCTCACCAACAAAACACAGATTCACCAGCACAGTTACAGTTTGGTGCTGAATTGGAAGAAGACAACAAACTACAAGCACAACCTTTACTAAACTACACTTGTTATGATGAAGCCAGAATACAGCCGCTTAGCTTTGTGTTTGTGCTCCCTGCTGCAGTGTTAGGGAGCGTCTCACAATTAGCAGAAGAAATGTGAAGTGTTTCAGTGTCTGTAGCCAATGACACTCACATTAAACACACAAAACATCCATGTGACTTACATCATTCATTTTAGACATTTTCATCATTTTATTAAATATTAGTAATAATGTAACACACATGCAGCTTCATACATATTCATATATTATTGTTTTTGTTTTATATACTAATATAATCAGTTAAACTCATGTTATTAAACCTAATGATGTCAAACCAGCTTATTAAACTACAGACATTCACTCCTGATAACTACAGGATTTATTTTAGTGATGAATCATTTTGTTGGGTTTCAGTGCATCCCTAGTCTAGACTGCTGACATTACAAGCCCAAAACCTGTATTCCAGCCAAAGCTGAGCTTAACCTGCTGCATTAAGTCGATAGTCATGTTGAAAATCAGAGAATCACATGTAGTGCTCCAGTAAAAGGGTCCATCATTTACAGCACTACAATACACGGCCCGGGAAGCTAAATCACCATTTACATTTGCTGGGCTCAATATCCGGCTCGGCACACAATCGCATTTTCTGCTACATCCTCTCGTTCCTGTTCAGCCATTGTCCCGGGCTCGTCTCCCAGGCTTCGCAGAAGAACCTCCGTATGTAAGAGCGGATAGCGACGGCACAGGCGGGGCCTAATCTCCACAACAATCTCTGGCAAAACATGAAAGACTGCCTCGGATGACTGCAGCCGCTGAAAACGGCAAAAGAGAAGATGCAGATATTCGGTGCCCATCTCTAAACTGTGCCGCCTAAACGTGCCCGACCGCCATAAAGTGGACTAATGAGTGTCTGATCCCAAAGAGAGACTTCCTCAGAAGCCTTGGGGGGGAGTTTAGGTAGATCATTCACATCACAACATGAAGCCTCCCATTCCTGGAATACTGGATGAGCAGGCAGTCAGTGACTCTAATTAATCAGTTCAGCTAATTGATCTAATTAAGCCAGCAATTAAGTCTGAACACCAAACCTCACGCTTAAGGGCCGGATCCCAAAAAAAAAACAGAAAACAAAAGGAGGTGCAAGGAAGGAAGGAGTTGAGCAAGCGAAGGCGTCCTCAGAGAGAAAATAAACACGATGTCCTCGGACAGAAATCGAAGGCTTCCTTCCCGACGGTGGCGGTCAGCTTCCTCAATGCATCCATAGCTAGGAGCTAACAGCTATTAATCTTAAAGGCTAGTTAATTGCTTTCATGTTGCCAGTTCCTGGACGGACGTGTGCCCCTACTTCCTGCACTTTTAGTGCTCCAAAACAGGCTGACCCTTTCTCTGGCCAAGGACTCAACAGTGGATCAAAGCATCCAAACCTACAGCAGATCTGGTGCGGTATTCCTCAGTGCTCTTAGGCTTTACATCTCTTTTTGATCATCGTGAAATGATTCCGTTTAGGATTCTGAGAACCTTGGTGCCATCTAGTCCACACATGCACCAGCTTAGATCAGAATCAAGGATGCATCATTGATGACAGGCATTGCACAGATCTTGGGCATAAGCTAAGTTCATGATGTTGGGATGATCACCAGCCCAACTCATCCCAAAAGTACTGGATGTAGTAGAACACACAGCTCCACAGATCAATGCTGTGCCCTCTAGCCCACACCTGGCATCAAAAATGTGCCACCAAGTTTGGGTTCAGTCCTATTCTATGGCCAATCCTTCTACAGGACAAGACAAGCTGTGTGTGCATTTGTACATCTGTGTCAACTTAAGAAGGGGTGTCTGCAAACATTTGGACATGCATGTTTGATCAGCGGGATAACAAGTGGTGCTAATCTGGTTCCTTCAGTAGTTCAATCCCAGACTAGAGAAGATACGGCTCTGCTGGTTCCAGGCAGGAGCTGAGATATCGGGCGGGGAACGAGGAGCGACTCTTCAGTTTATCAGAATTAAAAGCGAGTTGTTAAAGTGATGCACCCTGGGGTTTTACCCCCCCCCTCCCCCTGCTGTGTTGAAAATCTCGTGGATTAGCAGCACATGTGACAATTTAATAAGCCATGAATTTCTCACAAAAGGAGGGAAAAATGAAAGCGAAAGATCCAACAGAAGCGGACTATAAAGAGAGGGAGGCATGGGGTTCTGAGAGGAAGACGAAGGGAAGTGAAATTCTTCAGAGAGGAAGTGTTCTGGGCCTTTTGTGGATCCTCGTCTGCTGTTGTTAGTTCAGGTGCGTCACTGAGATTCTCCTGAGCACGCAGCTGTGCTAAATAATGAAAAAAATACCAATAAGGTCATATAAGAGATCATCTACTGCTGCAGTGGATACCACGTATTGATGTTTTTTATTGGATGCACGGATGTATTTCTCCACATTATGTGTAATACCACTTCAATTTCTCAAGAGGGCTCCTCTAGGGGGCGATAATCAATAGGAACAAGCTAGGTGACTGGCTTTGAAGAAAGACATCTTTTGCCTATTTGGTAACAAAATCAATACAGACTCATAGGAACCGACTCAAAGTGAAGCTACTTCGGTGTATTAGTCTAAACCAGCGAGGAAAATGGACTGAAAGTCAGTCTACACGGGCAGGGGAGGCCAAAAAGTCACAAAATAAACTGATATCAGAGAATCAACAAGTGTAAACTATTGATTCTCAAAATAACTACATGGATTTTTCATGATCCACCTGATCACGTACAGTCCACCAGCTGTTACTGTCCTGCTGAGCTAAACAATCATACATCAACGACTAACACGTCCGTTTTACCAGTTTTAAAAGAGTCTCAATAATACAGGGTTGCCAGATCATCAAAAGTTCAACAACAGATATTTGAAGAAGCTTTAAAAAAGTAAATATACTTCTGAAATATATTAATATGCACACACGCGCTGTTTCAGAAACAGATTTGTTCACATTACAGATACAGCTCACATTTATACAGATACAGATATACTTTATTGATCCCTTTCGGGAAATTCAGGTTCCAGCCCTTGCTGGCAGGGCAGCCGTTTACACAGCGCCATCCTTATTTATTTATTTATTTTTTTACAGATACAGAACGAATGTGAACCGTAAAGATGGCAAAAAAATCTGAATTAATGAGATGTGAATGTAGCCAAAATGTTGTGTTTACAGACAGTCTTATCAGTGTAGCTGCTGTAGAACAATGTTAGAGCTCCCCCTAGTGTCAGTATCACCACTCTACAGACAGTCTTATCAGTGTAGCTGCAGTAGAACAATGTTAGAGCTCCCTTTAGTGTCAGTGTCACTACTATACCAGCAGACGAAGGCATGAGTGATAAACCTATCCTTTCGTCTCAAGTCAATAATATGTGACATGTAAAGAGGGGTTAATTTTGTGTTGTATATAAACCCCTGACCAGTAGGTGCCAGTGCTGCCATCTATCTTCAGCCAATGGACTCTTCTGAACATTAACATGTAGTGTAAGGATGCTCTTTTACTCCAGTTTTCCTGCAATTAGGTTCAAAACTGGGAGTGTTAAAGCCTGGTATCATACGTATGGTATTGCCAGCCCTAGAGTTGGCAGAATGGGTACACAGCAGCATATTGCATATACTCCACTCCCCATGAGGTTAATATCTAAACTCCCAAATATCAAAATCTGCTGCAAAAAAAAAAAATGGAGAGAAGCCCTACTTCTGGTCCCAGATGTCTTCTGTTATTGCAAACCTTATTTTTCTTCTGTTTCTTTTCCTCGCGCCCCTCCTTCGGTATTGATTGTGATGTAATTGGCTCTAAAACGCCGGTGTACCGAGGTGCTTCCACTATCGATGGCGCGTGGGCCAAACCAGGATCTTCACACAGAGCACAAATAAAGCTCCGCCGGCCATCCCGGCCGTTATTAAAAGTGAGCGGCGGGGTAAAACCAACGTCGGTGCATTTCTACAGTAATTCCACTTGCAGGGGCATTTCATCAGAAAGTGGGCCAGACCAGAGCCTAGTTCACACACACACACACACACACACGCTAGACTTTTACTAAGACTAAGTGGGACAGGCACACAGCACTCACGAGGGAGACACCCTGTCTGGAATTAACTGCACGGCTTTCATTAAAAAAATCAGCTCTTAAATGAGCAGCGGCGGGCATTAATAGCCGACAGAGGATGATTTAGAGCAGAATTAGCCCTGTTTAAAGCCGCCGCTGCTTCAAAGGCCTCGAGTGCGGCCGCCAGGTACACAATATCCTGCTCGTGCAACCTTCAAAAGCCTCAAGGTAAAGCCGACGGAAAAGCTAATACACTTAGAGAGACACTTAGCACCAGAATACGACACCCAGTGACCCAGCAACTATCCAATCCTCTCATAACACTCTACAGAGAGCCAGAGCAGCGCTGCGTAAGACACCTAAGACGCTTTTCTTTAGACAGACATTTCAGCAACTACATTCAGCCAAAAGTACTGTATCAGGACATCATGACCACACCTGGTTTGGCGTCACAGATGGCACGTGACCGGGTTTGCTGCAGTGAGACCACCAGTCAGCTGTAGCAGGGTATAAAACCATCATCATGACTGATCCAAAAGAGGAGAGTAGTGTACCTGTGAAACATGGTGGAGGCAGCATCTCAGAAACCTTTAACTTTGTGTGATGTTCTAGAGCTGCTGTAGTGAAGCGGTACTGAGAATAGACTTGTGGTACACTGAGTGTCTCCCAACAGCATAGCAGCGATGCCCCACAACGACAACTACAGAACAATCAATGTGGACCAGTTAACCTTCATAATGAAGAAAAGTGTCCGTTATTCTGCTTATTCCCACTTTTAGGAAGGTGCTCGTAACACTCTGACATCACATACTGTGTACATTTATGGAAAACCAAACAAAAACAGGAGAACCACCTCCAGCGCCCCAAAACTAACAACCACGACAAAGAGAAACACACAGACCTCTAATTTAATAAGAGCATCATTACAAAAATAAGCAATGTTGACTAAATTAGCACAACAATAATAATAAAACAAAATGACTAAAACTGCACACACAGATAAACGAGACAGTCACAAATAAACAATACAAACAGATTCAGAGTTTAAAGGATGATCTTCCCCTTTAAGAGCAAAAATGTTCTTAAGTTAAGAAAAAATGTTTAATTATGCCTTTAAATTCAGTTTGAGGGGCGAGGGAGGACCACTAAGGCTAATCTCTCTCTCTCTCTGACAGTGCAGAAAAAAACTCATCTAAATTTAGCATCAGATTTATCAGGCTGTAGCAAAATGAGAGAGAGAGTGTGTGTGTGTGTGAGTGAGAGTGTGTGGGGGGCGAGAGAGGCGGCTCAGGGGTGGGCGTCGACAGAGGGGAACTGTTCGTCATGAGTCACGTTCAGACAGAACCAAAATATATCTCCGCCAGGCTTGAAAATAGATCAGTGTACTGATGCTGGACTGGTTCACCACACACACACACACACACACACACACACACAAAGACAAAAGGCCTGCCCCCTAGCAAGATCACAGCAGAGGAGGAGGAGAAGGGAATTTAAAAAAAGCTCAAGGAAATGAGGGAGAGAGAGAGCGAGAGATACAGAGGGAGAGAGAGACAGAGTGTGCAAGAGAGAGAAAGAAAGCGAGAGAGAAAGAGAGAGAAAGAAAGAGCGATAGAGAGCGACAGAGAGAAAGAGAGAGAAAGAAAGAGCGATAGAGAGCGACAGAGAGAAAGAGAGAGAAAGAAAGAGCGATAGAGAGAGACAGAGAGAAAGAGAAAGAGAGGGAGACAGAGAGAAAGAGAAAGAGAGGGAGACAGAGAGGAAAAAAAAGAGAGAAAGCCCGAGAGAAAGAGAGAGAAAGAGCGTTAGAGAGAGAGCGACAGAGAGAAAGAGAGAGAGAGAGAGAGAGAGAAAGAGCGATAGAGAGAGAGAGCGATAGAGAGAGAGAAAGAGAAAATACACGAGGCTGCTTAGTTTAGCACAGCGCAGTAGTAAACCTTTTAGCTTAGCTTAGCATAATCAATAGACATTGTTTCTGTTTTCTGTCTCACTATTTACAGCTCATCACTGTAGTGTGTTGGTCCATCACTGTCCTGTAATAGCTTTATGCCCATATTAGGAGTTCCAGGTCTGAGATGTTTATCTCTATGGGAAAAGTGAATTTAGCCTGAGATATCACTGCGTGCTACACAATGTGTCCAAAAGTTTGTGGACACCCCTTTTAATGATGTATACAGATAAGAAGCAATAGAACAGGACTAAACTTGAACCTATTGGCACCGTCTAATGCCAAGTGTGGGCTAGAGGCATATAAAGCCCCATTCTGACCACTCTTGTGGATGAATACTAGGTGCATTGCTGTGAAGATTTGATTGTAGAGAGCCTTCCTTGAACAGCAGGTTTCAGAAGAAACAATGTCCCAGTATTTTTGTCCATGCAGTGTAACACTGTGGAGCACTGACATGACATCATCACACTGGCTACAAGTTCAAAGGCATCAAAGAATGAGATGAATACGAGTGTAAATACAGAGATAAACACCTCTGAAGGTCAGAGATTAGATGTTCTGTTCTTCTCGGGTTTCTTCTCGTTTCTTTTTCTCTCTGAATCTCACACACACACACACACACACTCACACACACGCGTTACTTGCTCTGGTGCTTTTCCATGCCATGCAAATGTTGCTGACGTGCCCAGGTCCTCTTCCTCCTCTGAGCTTGAGCCTGTTGAGCCACTCGACGGATGAGTTCATTCGAGTTCAGTCAGGGCCTGCACTGCTCTCTCTCTCAGCTCTGCAGGACGCAGCATAAAGCTGTGCACAATTTTGCATCTGAAAAAATACTGATGTACACAGATGTGCCAAAACATTATGACCGCGACTATCGCATCAAAAGGTGCACGTGAAGACCTGGATGTACTAGAAAGCTTCTCGTAGTGAACGTGAGAAGACAAAACACAATGTTTTGGCTCATCTTCGTACACATGAACGATGGAGCGCTCCGTGGATGATGATGCCGTTTACAAATAAAGAGATCCAGACACGCAGCAAAACAAAAGATCATGAGTGTATGTCTAATTACTCTAAAGCACAAACATCCCGCCTCGGCCTAAGATAAATCACTGTAAACTGTGACTAAGCGGTTAAATAAGGCCGAGTCTAGTGGAAGCTAACGGCTGAGAACGCTCCGGCAGTGCTTCGGCACGGAGCGAGAGAACACGAGCAGGCAGAGATAATTGTCCACTCTTCCAAAGGTGCTCTAATAGGCCTGCAAGGCAGCAAGTAAACGCTGCAGTCTGTAGAAGCTGGGGTTAGTCTGTCAAACGCAAACCCCTGCACTGGGAACAGCTTGGGAGGAAAAAGCTCCTGTGGTTTCTCCACCAGCCAACCTGCCAGACAACGGCCTCGATCCACCTGGAAGAACCAGGCACGCAAGCGTCCCTTCTACTCACAGTTACAAGAACTTTGGAAAGGCACGCGGGCTGTTTATTGGCAAGAACCTGATGATACGATACACTGAGAAACAGTAAACAAGATACTTTGTGATTTTTTATGTCATTTTAGGAAAACTTTCGTTACACAACATGTTTCTGTTGGAGTGGAAAAGTCTAATGGCTGACCCCAACACTGCCTGCTAGTGGTCGGGAGTATAAACAACACAAAATGAACCACCAGTGTTTACTCATTAAAATGCCAGTCTTAATTACAGTTAATGTATAGCTGTGTACTGGGAAGAGTCTGACGATACAATGGACATCACGATAAAGGTTTACGATAAAATATATTGCGATACTTTAAGTTTTAAATGTAATTTTAGGAAAGCTGTCAGTGGTGCATCCTTAGACTACTTGTTTCTGATGCAGTGGAAGTGTCTAATGGCTGAAGATGGATTACAACACTGCCAGCTAGTGGTCAGGGGTATACACAACACAAAATTAACCAATTTACATGTAAACTATTCATAAAAAAATCAAAGAGTTTCTGAAAACATGATATTGTGACCACCATAAAGGCTCAAGATCTACTTCTACACATTTTTATGACTTTTAAAGCTGCCAATATGAACTAAATTACACGTCATTACACATCACTTACACTGTGTGAACATTATGATAAAAGGCACCAGGTGCTATTTCTAAAGTTAGCATATCACAACCTCAACTGATTAAGCGTCAGGCCTTTCAGGACCAAGACTAATGACCATTCCCATTGACCTTTGTTTACACCACTGACTCTCGACAGCATCATGATTAAGATACCAAAACAGGATCGTGCCCACTGACTAGCTTGCCGTGTCTGCGATGACAAAGCACTTTAACGTATAGACGTCATAATTAAGACTCCAGGACCACGGAGACTCCAATCAATGGCCCGGGTGAACTCGGAAGGTCTTAGGAAATGGGAGCGATGACAAAGGCTGGCACAGAGGAGTTAAAGGACAGCAAGCTCTCGGAATGACATTCAGCGTTAGAAATGTCAGCCTGTTTTACTCAGCGGCTGTAAAAGCCGGTGTGCAGAGCGGGGGTTTGAGTCGCAGGGCAGGGATTTGAAGCAGCAGAGATGAAGTGCGTGAGGAGTTGCGGCACGTCTCCGAGACAAGCGTAGCAGAAAATTGATAATTACTCTTTGGGCACAGCTGTGCCTAGTCATCAGGTATGACAAACAACGGCAGGAGATGGGAAGGAGGGGAAGCCAAAACCCAGGTGGGATGCCTGCTGCTGCGAGGGTCCTTCGAGCCCTGCGAGATGGTCCAGGCTCTGGACAGGGCCTGGAGCAAAGGGTCGGGCATGAGGGACAGTGCCAAAGGGGCCGCCTCGAGGCATGTCACACTCTACACACTCTTACACATTCGCACAGATGAGCGAGAGCAAAACGCTACTTCAGCTCCAGCATTCCATCTGCCCCCACCTCCAGCTCTTGACCCCAGAGCTAATCTCCCGCCTCTGCACCCTCTGCATGCTGATTACAAACCCAGGCGTGGGCCTCCTATACCGGGCAAGGGAGCCACGTCACTCATCTTTGGACGTCTTATTCAGGGATCTAGAATGTGGTGGACAAGGTCAACACCATCCCTCCACAACAGGAATGTAGTCATCACACAATAGAAAGGCCATGATCCAAACTGAACCAAATCTGTACTACAGTCACATCAAAATATTAGCCGTACTCTTTAATGTTTGTGTAAAGTCAGACTGTTGATATAACTTATTGGCATCCTAGTGTCCCATCTACCAGTGTTTATACAATCCTGACAGTAAAATACAATACGGTGATAATTATTATTGATATTTTCTTACAGGGTTATTGCAAATCAGTTAAGCCACACATTTACAGCACACACCTTTAGGGTACTGCAGAATGAGAATCTGCATATAAATACTGAGAAAAAAACAAGCAGCTTACAATTCCCAATAATAATAAATAATAATAACAATAATAATAATAATAATAAAAATAATTTTAAAAAAATTAGAATAAAAGTAATAATAATAAAAAAGTAATAATAAAAAGAATAATAATAATAAAAAGAATAATAAATAATAATAATAATAATAATAACAATAATTTAAAAAATTAAAATAATAAAAGTAATAATAATAATAATAATAATAAATAAATAATAATAATAATAATAAAATAATAATACAAGTAATAATAATAATAATAATAATAAAATGACATTCTGATATACATGTTGCTCTACCCTCCTCTGCTGAAGGTTAATCAGAAAACGCTTCCGCTCTGAGTGTATTAACAAACTACTTGCTTTATGTCATCTTGTGTTTGCTGTCAGTAGCAGATTCTGTTTAAAATCTTCAAAGGTCATTTGACAGATGAGTCGCTATAAAAGCTGGTACATCACAAAACATTCAAACATTGTGAAAATGTTCATTGTTGCTCATAATTGAACTCAACAAAGGAAATTCTTACAATTTATATACATTAAAGTGATATTTCAGACTTCTTTGTTTTAATGTTGATCAGTTTGACGTATAGCTCATAAAAGTCATCTCTAATTATTAGAATATTTCATTTGGAGTTTGATTAAATTAATATTTAAACACTATCAACATTAAAAAACAACAAATACACCCCCCATGTTCTAGTGTTTTAGATGCACTAGTATGGTAAACACATTCGGTGCTGCAGTAGGTGACCACAGACTCTCAGCACATCTGGCTGAGTTGCAGTTTGCTTACCAATTTTATGACAAACCAATACTATCTAAACTGGATTCATCTGACTAATGTGAACACACCTGAAGTGTGTATATAACCTAAAATACAAATCAGTGATATTAAATGACCTGGAACAGGATCGAGGGGGGGGGGAGAAAGAAACTTTGATCAGGACATCCCTACCCAGCAGAACATGGTTGGAGTCACCAAAAGAGCTAATGTAGACCCTGTCCCTGTGAAGAAAGGCCCTGCTGGGGTTTCAGAGGGTGGCGCTGAGGTCCCTGCTGGTCGTCCTCTTCGCCTGGCTCTCCTCATTACTGTCACTCAACGAGGAGCTCCGAGACAGGCCTGCTGGAGCGGCCCAGTGTCCTCCCCTGCTCCACACACACACACACACACACACACACACACACACACACACACACACAGCCGGCTGCCAGCGATAACTACACGGCCCGGAACCCCCACCCACCACAATCTAATTAGCCAAGAGCCAGGAAGACAGAGGGAGAGTGCTCTAAACCCAAAGAGGAGACAGGAGGTACACATGCCCGCACACACTCACACACACACCACATGAATAAACATCTGCCGTAAACGTGTAGAAACACACCCAAACACGCGGGCAGGCGCAGACAGACACCGCCACAAACCGTTGGAAGCCAATCTAAGAGCGGGCACGGCTCTTCAGCTCGCCAGCACTTATAAACAAACCCTTCTACCCTCAAAATAAAGCCATGAAGAGAAGATCCCGTTTCACTGCTCACATTCTGTTCATGAGACACGTCTGTCCCAAACAGACCTGTGCTGCTAAACGGTGCCCTCGTGGCACAAATCTGAGAACTGACATCATGTCCATTCAGTGCTGTGCAGCCTGAAATAAACTACTAAACTCTAAAAGCTCCTACAGGTCGAGTGCTCAGACGTACAATCTGAGCATGTTATTATGGTACAAATCCTAAAACAGAGTAGCTCATAATCAGAGCTGCTCCTTGCTGACTTCAGGAGACGATGAGGAGACTTCTGGTCTGGATAAACATTTACAAAGTCATTCTCAGCATCACTTATTCTCAGAAGAGTCCTGAACGAGACAAGATTGTGTTCATATTGAGATCTGTACTGAAGACATTTTCTCAAGTGAAATACACTATATGGCCAAAGGTTTGTGGACACTTCTAATCAACATCTTGTCTAGTCCGGGTAGAGAAGTAATGCCAATAGAATAGGACTAAACATGAACAGGTTGGCACCATGTCTAGTTCCAGGCATGGGCTAGAGGGCACAGCATTAAGCAGTGGGGCTGTGTTTAATGAGGGGGAGTTATTATCATCACAAACATTCTTGTGGATGAATACTGAATCTTCACAGCAGTGCTCCTAAATCTACGAGAAAGACATCCTTGGACAGTGGAGGCAGTGCCTCAAACAAGAAACACTGAATGAGCAATAATTTGTTTATAACTTAAACGGGCCCAAGACGTAACCTTGAGGCACACCACCCCAGTGGGCTTGAAGGCACAGCATTGAGCTGTGGAGCTGTGTTCTCTGCTCAATCCAGTACTTTTGGGGTGAGTTGGATCCAACATCCTGTCACTCTTGTGGCTGAAAGCAATCAAGTTCTCACAGCAATGCTACAAAAAATAGAAAGTCTTCAGTAGAGACAGCAAAATTAATTACCAATTAATGAGCAGGTGTCCCAATAGTTTTGTCAGATCTCACCGGGGCGTCCCCGTTCCTCTGAAACTACACAGACTCTTAAGTGAGACATGTTCGTTTTTAAACTTTACAGAACATCCACATCAGGTACCGGTTCCAAATCAAGCACAGGCTGCTCGCAGCACGTAGATTGCAAACGTTTAGAGTCGGACGCCCAATCCAGCCATCGGCGTAAGAGGGAGATTTATGAGATCCTATCTCCGCTTGGCTGCGTTTTACACAGGCCATTTCAAATCAGAAACAAAAGGGTAAGGAGGTTATTCCATCTCCAGACACTTTGATCCATCTATTACCACCCAAGAATAACAGCCGCTCCCATCCTCTCCTGCTCAAACGGGCTTGTTTGTGTCTGCGACAGACATTCTTGTTTTTGTGGAAGGGGAGGAGGGACTGGGTTTGGGCCCCAAGGGTGAAAGTGGGGTGACGATAAAGCAATCCCATCAACTCCACGCTGATTGATCGACTACCCCCAAACCAGGTTGCTGGATATCGGATTGTTTCTTGTTTTTCGGCGAAACGTCAATGGACTTCCTGTGTGCTGCAGGGATCTGAGAACCTTTTTTTTTTTACTAAAACAGATATACACAGTCATATCAGAATATTATGACTACCTTTGTGTCCACTGAGCATATACTGTACGTGCAGTTCAATTACAGACTGTAGTGCATCCGTTTCTCTTTGTTCTTCAATGGTCAGGACCCCCACAGATCATTCTCAGTGACACTGATGTGGTGGTGGTGGTGGTGTGTTAGTGCTGCTGGAGTGCACCAACCAGCCAACAGTGTCAGGCCTAGTGGACCAACACAATCTGTACAAAGTGATTTGTCTCTGACTTTACAGCTACAAGGTGAGAATGGACAAGTGTTTAACATTTCTACTCAACACTCATTAACACACCACCACCACATCAGTGTCAGTGCACTGCTGGGAATGATTCACCTGCTCTGTGGGGGTCCTGATCATTGAAGATGGACTACAGTACTGCACCTCTATGCTCAGTAGAGCTAAAAAAAGACACAGAAGTGGTCAAAAATTCTGATATGACTGTGTACACGCCATACAGTATATACCATTCACACTCACAGCTGGAGAGCTTTGTTTATACTCCAGTCATTCTGGATCTGAACAAAATACAGAATATTCGAGTTGACCCTGCATGTATCTGTTTGACATGAGGGTTCGTGGCGGCAGCGATGCCCTGACTCCATCATTTAGCCGCCTAAACGGACTGGACCCACTGGCATCTACTCCTTCCATTCGGAGCTTCATTGTTTTCTTTCCTAAGATCCACACAAAAGGGGAGGAGTCATATGAAAGCTGAAAGCTTCTTCTTTGTACTCAACTAGCTGCTAATTAACCTGAACCTGTTAAACAAACAGAACGGAGAACTCATGTTCTGTCCTGCTGAATGGCGCCCTCGTGGCAGTGGTAAGATCAACATCTACACTTCTCAAAAAAAATAAAGGGAACACTTAAACAACACAATGTAATTCCAAGTCAACCACACTTCTGTGAAACCAACCTGTCCAGTTAGGAAGCAACACTGAC
>BRDA01052083.1:0-11520 GCA_036984385.1 Crenuchus spilurus | reverse complement strand
TTGGCTGTTCTTTAGCGCCTTGAAATCCCTATTTTATTTATTTTCTGAAATAAATTAAAACAATGTCTGTGACCCATTTAAGACCTGGGTTACACTTGACAGGAGCCCTAGCTTGTTTGGTACCCCAGGCAAACAACCACTTCAGAGCTCACCCCTCCTGCCAGGAACCTGCATCAATAACTGTGCTTGTGCCGCCCTTGACGAGATGCTGCCTTGGGCAGCTGTCCATATCAGAAACCCACACTGATGCTTGGTTGAACCCATTGATGAAGTTAAAGGTTCCTGCTGGTGCTTCTATACCAGTGGTTATCAACCCTGTTCCTGGACATTTACCTTCCAGACTTTAACTTCAACCCTTATCAACCCCACCTGAGCCATCCAATTAATATTTTCATAAGCTCATTACCTTGATTAGCTGATTGAGATGTGTTAGTAATGCCTTTATACAGGAAGGTTTCTTGAGACATCTATAATGTATTTTTAAGTACTATGAGATATCCTTTGGATATATGAGGTGTTTAGTTTTTGCAGTGTTGGGTCATAACAGTGTTGAAATAACACTAAAAAATATTAGCTATATTAGCAAATTTTTGAATGTTATGGCTGATGCAGATAAATGACTCCATTGTCCTTAATCTCCTTATATGCTGAACTTGACAGCTGAAACAACAGTAACTGAGACATAAAAAGAAAGTGGCGGAGTATTAATACATTGTTAATATAAAAACACAATAGTGATACGTTGGACCTTATCTGGCTAGAGAAGATTTTGTTGTCTTGCCCTCAGCTTCTGAACAACATGAAAATACACTTGTATCATCATCTGGATATGTTAAAGTAATTCTTATGAACCCCACAGGCCCCAAAGCTAAATTTCTCACTTACATTTTAGCTTCACAGTAGCTACTAAATAATTTAGAGTTGGATCCAGAATCATCTTAAACTCCTTTATATTGTTAGAGTCTTTATATTAATAATGAAATAGCAGAATAGGTGTTTAAGAGGTTTTTCTGAAAGATCAGAAACAATCTATTATTGATTCACTGTAATATCAGACATATAAGAAAAAAACTGAAACTAAACTGTAAGGAGAGTCACATCTTTGGATACTGTTAGATATACTCATGATGTCGAAAGAGTGAAAGACTGTATTTAATCTATTTATCTACAAGTGATTCATGTTATTAATTTCATATTAATGGAGTCCAAAATCCTCCACTGTCCTAATCACACACAGCCATAAATCATTCATTTTGGAATTGATAATGTTCATGACCAAGCAAATTTAGAGTTATTCATTTTTTATTTCATGTTTCTAACCTCCAGATGTGAGCTTATGAGCATTAAGATCATTTAAATGTAATTATCAGCTATCTCAGAGAGTAACATCACCCTGTATTTAAGCTCAGCTGCAATCTGGAGCACTAAAAGCAGAACTTTTATCTTTACAGCATATGTGCGTAATATGCTGTGCTGTTTGGTTATCTGAGGGATGGTGGGCTGTTATTGTAACTGCTCCCTCTCTTATTCAACTTGTACTTTGCTCTTTGAAGGAACACATGCACATTTACTGACAGCACTTAGTGAATACAACCAGTCGCTAAACAGCACCAACCTGTACAATGTTCCATCTCAGGAATCTCCTCACCTGCTTACTGCTGTCTGTCTATATTTGCCAGGCAAGAACCTGTGAGTAGAATAATCTTCCTGATTTTCAGATTGTAGCTTGTTAAACTGCAAATGTTTCAATTTCTCTTTCTTATAAGCAAGAAGCAGAGTGTAAAACAATAATCAAGTAAACATTAAGTGGAAATTAACTGAGGCTAATGACTTAAGTAAAAAATAGCCTTGAGTAATGAAGTATCAGGTCCAAAAACTCTACCAGTACTGAGCTCCCTGTAGAACTGCAGTGGAACAGCTTTTTGTATGTTTTGGACATTTGTATGGCTCTATTCTGTTTTGTGGATGCTTGGAGTGTAAGAAATGTGAACAACAGTAAACTAGCACAAGAGCTGAACTAACACAACAGATTTAAATGAAACCCAGAAAAATGAAATTAGGAACTAAACATGTGGTACTAAAATGAAATTATGGACTCTTTTCCTTTCCTACTACACATACTAGCCACCTCTGCTCATAAGTACTTAATTGATTTATAGTAGTAATGTGTAATTGCCACTGCATAAGTCTTAAGATTAACAATGAAATCAAATTAAGGTTTTAAAATGCTATCCTGTATATTAAATGACTTCTCCAAGAGGCAAATTCAATGGTTCTGATATCACAGAATTCTTATATATACCGTACACATGATAGTAAGAATACAAACTACTCAGCGGACACTATGTTCAGAGGATTGCAGGTTCCAATCCTGGTCATCACTGAAAAAAACAAAACAAAATCTTAGCAAGTAAAATAAGCATATATTAAGGCAATAAATCTTATTTTTTTCTCTGCCAAATTTTGTCTTAAAAAGCACTGCAAGTGTAAGATTATTTTGCTTATTTTAAGAAATCTTATTAAGCAAAATTTGCTTACCCCATTGGTAGATTTTTTTTGCTTAATATAAGGATTTTTTTTCTACATTTTGTGAGGTGCTTTTTTGCAGTGATGCTGCTTGCCATCAGCAGCTGTTGCCCTGGGAGAGCAAAATTGGCTGAGCTCTCTCCCCATCATTATAAAATATGTAATGTCTGCTGACTCAGGCGTCTGTCAGCTGATCCATCAGAGCTGGGGATCCTGCGCTTTCCTCTGAGTGTGTTGACTGCCCAGTGACAATGTATAAGCAGCACTTGGAAAAGAGGTGGTAGCTGACTTCACATGCTAAGAGGCCTGTGCTAGTCTTCACAGTCCTAGAGTCAGGGACATTACAAGTGATTGGGAGAGTCCTAGCAGATGAGTGGATTGCTTACATAGGGGGGAAGACTGGATTAAAATAATAAAAAAGAATTTAAACTAGCTGTATGTTTAGTTGGATAACATACCTGGTCAAATACTGCCCACACAGATGGCCTGCGCACAGGAGCTCAGGAGAAAGTGACCCTGCAGCCGTGGTTGATAGGACTGGCTGCAGTTGTGGGCTTCCTCTTCATTGTTTTCTTCCTGCTTATTGTGAAAAGGGTCTTTTTCAAAAATGACAAGTGAGTATGCTTTTGTACTTGATTGCTCATGAGAACATGAAACCAAATGATCATTATTAAATAAGTCTGTTGTGCCTTCGATTGTATCTGACAACAAGATGTGATTTCTTTCTCAGCTTAAATTCTTTGGAAGAACCACAATCATTGGTTATCTAATGGCTGTGCTCTTATTAAGCTTTTATGGCCTTTAATGAGACACGCTGTAGTTTTATCTTTGCACATGTTCAGATATCAACTACAGTCTCTCAATCATATGCTAAGGGTTACTCAATCAACATAGAAACCACATCTTCAGAGCATGTGCCTATCACTCTGGCCAAAGAACTTCATACAATACAATAATTAACTAAGGTGCTGCAAGAACTAGTCAGTAAGGGACGTGTAAGTGAGTCTCATGGAAAGTTACTGTTTACATGAGGCTTGTAACTCACTGGCCTCTTGTTCAACCATGCTGTTAGATGATGGTTCATATGTTGCCATTCAGTAACTTTTCATCACTGGTCGGTTTCTGGCCATGAAGTTACCCTCGTCTGGATACGCTACACTAGAATTTGCCCTCCACTCAAATAATGTCTGGTCAGAATTTGTCAAGTGATGAATACAGGCAATATGTGAACTGCAGATTTTAACTGTATATGTAATATACAATGGCATGTACACATTTGGGCACCACTATCAACGTTTGTTACTATGAATAGTTAAATGAGTAGATGATTAATGTGTTTTAGAGAGAAAAGAAAGAAAAGAAAGGTGCACCATGCACAGGTTTGGGCTCCCCAAGAGATCTGAGCTCTCAGATATCTTTTTTACCAAGGTCTCAGACCTTAATTAGCTTGTGAGGGTTTTGGCTTGCTCACAATCACCATTAGAAAAGGCCAGCTGATGCAAATTTCAAAGCTTTATACAGAAAATCTGAATCCTCAGACTTTGGCAGTGTCTGAATTTTGAAGGTAGATGCCTTGTGTCAGAAAGGGTGGAGGAGGTGGATGCAGCATGGATCATGAAAAATCCTTGAGAGAGAGCCAAAACTGTGGCTGTGATATCAAAACTTAACACATGGAAACCTTACGACGACCATTAAAGACTGATATATCGAGTTTTTAGGAAATTTTTAAACAAGATATAAGATGAGACAATATCGTTTATATTGATATAGTTTATGTTGCGTCATAATAACACTTGTAGATTCTGCATTTTGCCTCTGCACAACTTCACAACTTCACACCGCCCCTCCTCTCTCCCTCGCAAAAACTCCCTGCTTCCCCACTGCTTCACACGTGAGGCAGGCAGTGACGGCACAGAGACAGAGAGACGTGAAAGAAGCAATCACAGAGCAGTTGTTAAGTAAAAAGAAAAACAGTGGCTAAATCATTTGGAGATGTTTTGGATTCAGAGTGTCAGATGAGCAGCAGAGTAATGTATTGAAGTCTGGACAAAAGGTTCGAGCACCGATAATCTTTTCCACCATTTACAACAACGTCATAAAGAGCCGTATGCAGAGTGTGTGACCTGTGTGCAGCAGCCCAGACCGTGAAGCTTTACCAGCCTCAAGTCCTGAAATAAACCACGTTACAAATGTCATACCTGTGATGTGCTTTATATGAGAAAAAATGAGAAGTGGAGTGACATTACTAAAACAGTGGCATATAATAGTGTTATAGACATGATCCCCATCTCATCTGTGGAATAAGGCTGCTAAAAAGGATTGACCGAAGATACAGTAATCTAGTCGGAATTACTTGTTCTGTTAAATTATGAACACGTTATGAGAAGTTCTGCCAAAAATGTTTACTGAAGTTAGAGTCTCGCCTCCCATCTCACCAAAGTGTCCAGCAGGAGCTGCAAGCCGTACATGAGTGACTGTACATTTATTTCCATTCAGTCTGTTTACATGTTTAGTTATTTGCACAAAGTACTAGATGTACAGGCGCACATACAGGAGGAAGCACTTCGATAATGTTTACTTCACTGGAAATTGACTTTTTAAAGAACAAGTCAGCCTTTAGCTACTTTTGCTCTGTATGTTTTCTGTTTACATGTTAATACCACAGCTGTGAGTCTTGTTATGGAGGAAAATAACATTTATTTTAATTGAGGAGCATTATTATTTACTATATGCCAATAGTTTATTTTTTAGCAATTTCTCGTGTACATCGATGGCTAAATGATAATAAAAGTATCTGTGTGACATGTGGGACATGCAGCTTTGATTCAGAAGTGATCTTATTACCTTATGGGAAGAAAAAATATTGCCATATATATCGTATATTGATATTCCGCTATAAATATCGAGATATAATTTTTGATCCATATCGCCCAGCCCTAATGACCATACATAACTATGAAGACAAACACTTGAAGGGTTGACTTTACAATGACCGACGCAGACTCTGGGACACAAGGGAACATTTAAGCCAAACGTAATCAGACATGAGATGGGGAACCAGGGCTGTGAAATCACGAGACATCACAAGATTGGTGCTGAACTAAGACATGACATTAACAAAAGTGATCAAGACACAGACGAGGCTGTGACCGCAGGTTTCACACTTTGATATCTTGCTGCCTACCCAGTTAACATTTTTTGGTTAGTAGAACGTGTTCTGAACGTTGCAAATTTGGTTATTAGAATATTCCGTCAACTTTTCTAGACACTTCCAGAACATTTTTATGTGTTTAATGTTCCAGTAACATTGCTGCTACATGAGCACCTACAAACTCCTTTCAAAATCATTTAAAACTTAGCTTAACTGTAATAATAATAATAATAATAATAAACATCTTATTTAGAAGAGATAAATTATATGGAGCATGACCTGACTTAGTTTTGCACTGTCTACGTGGAACATCCTCCGGTTCAAATGAATTTCCGACTCGTCCATCTCTCCCGCTCAAATGAGCTGACGTCATGATACCAAGAAACAATAAAAACGACTTGCTGATGTTTCTTCAAATGTTGCCATAACGTTAGTGTTTGCCTAACTGGGAACATTCTGTGAGAAACATTTAAAAACATTGTAATGCAAACCATTAATATATCATATTTCAGAATGTTCCAGCAATGTTATTACAGGTTCACTTTCTTGGAATCTCACTTTAGTCAGTTTTTGAAGACACTAAGAGCTATTTGCAAATAACTAAAATCTGTGCATTTTATGCAGGATAATGCTTTTTTCTTTAGAGGCATCCTGTTCTTTTCATATCTTGGGAAACGTCGAGTCCCAGACATGTCCAGATGTCTTAATCTGGCATATCATGTGACTTAGCGTTTCCCAAGATAGGAAAGTTGGAGTCTAGCTCTAAATGTCTTCAAAAACAGACTAAACTGAGTTTTATAATGTATCTGTTTATGTAAACACTGGATTTGGACATAATTTCATGCCTTTATGGATTCAATTAAATATCAGCAAACTCTGGAAGCAAACTTCACACTATCTGTAAAAAAGCTGAAGATGAAAAGTGAAAGGCTTCTACAAAATAATGATACTAAAGACACTTCAAAATCCACAAAGGACTAGCTCAAGAGAGGCACAAGCTGAATGTTTAGCCATCCTAGTCCTCCAAACTAAACATCATTGAAAATCTGTGCAAAGTGGCACAGATTTTACACAACTTGAAGCCTTTTGCAGGAATAATATGAGAAAATCCACCAAATAAGTGAAAGTCCACAATCATCGACAAATATACTTACACACCGAGGAATCTGACTATATATATATATATATATATATAATGGCCGACGCCATATTGCTTTTGAGTGTCTGTTAGCACAACTTCCTGCTGAACAAAACGTCACTCCTCTTCATCACCATCAAAGTGAAGATTAAATATTATTAACAGAGCCAAAGAATGCAAAAATAAGCGGTATTGCTAGCCAGCTGCTGTGATGAGTCATGGGGAAAATAAAATGGGCGGGGTTTAAAGGTGTACTGCAATTAGAGGGCGATGTTTTGGCCTCACTTCTCTACTGTCTCCCTTGTGTCCAGTTTTTATATAAAGTCTATAACGTGGACAGTGAATGTATAATTTGATGTGACTTTTTCCTCCACAGAGATGATGGTAATGATGGTAATGAAGACATGAAGGGCTTTGAAAACAAAGCTCTAGACATAGAGGTAGCTGAGGAAACCAAAGTGACCAACCTGTAAAGGAGGAATCTCAAACACATCACCCTGAAACTGCAACACTGCTGTCACTAGTTGGTGGCAATTATTTCCAAACACTGTACATTTGTTTAAACATTTATTTAAATGTATGATTTGACCATGTCACAAGTAATAGGAGATTGCATTTGTTAAAATGAAATAAAATATAAAACTCCAAAATCCAGTATCTGATGTCTTTCATTACTTATATCAGCCACTAGGTGGGACCAAATTCACTTTGTGGAAGACCTTTTCTAAATTTTAAGCCATTTGTGATCATTTTTTGTCTAGTTTGAGACTAATCATTTTAGAGGGACCTTGCTCCCCAGCAAAGACAAGTTTATTTTTGATTGTTTTGTGTTTGTCTGTATCCGACTCTATAGTCTAGACTATATCTGCACATAAGCAAATTCTGGACAATTTTAGTATGTTTGAAGAGACAAACTGTTACATTTGTTGGATCTTTTCCAGTTTCTTCAGCCTTGTTCTACTAGAAGATTCCTTCCATTTTTTTGTGAACATGGCAGAGAAAACCTTATTCCTACCATTTCCCTGTAATTTGAGCCCCAAGTACTTCATTACTAATAATATTAAGGACATTAAGGATTGGGATAAGATGGAGTGGAGTCATCCAACATCAGTACCTGACCTCAGTAAAGCTCTCTTGGCTGAAAGGAACTGAATTCTATTCCTCACAACAGTATTGCACAAAGTTTGAAGTTTAAATAATTTTGTTACGTGGAATTAACCAGCAAACACATAACCCTGTCACAAATTTTGCAAGAACATAGACTGTGCTGTCACAATGTAATTCTCTAATTCTCTAAGTTAAAAAAATTAAACTTAGTAAATAGGCCATTTTGCTGCCCAGTTTATATTAATGTGTCATTTCATTCTATTTATTAACACACTGGAAATGTTCGTTTATATGTTTCCCAACATGTTAAACTCTTCATTAAAATGTGCAGAAGATTATGACTTATTGTCACTTAGAAAATGAAGGATTTTTTAAACAGGGTGCAGTTTATACTAGTTTGGAAAAGAGCATACTATTAAGTATTTGTTAAAATCTATGTATTGAAAGACACTTAAACTGCTTAAGACTAGTGTGGATATATTTATTAAAGTTTTCTGAAGTGCCTGAAGCAAAGCTCCACTCAGTGCATCAAGTCAGTGTTTTGTGGACATTTACATTCAGTGGATTAAAACATGCCGTCTAAGAAAGCTGTGCATCTGCTTCTATAAGTCACTGAGCTGCTCTCATTTCCATAATTCTTTCATTAAGGAGGTTTGTGCTCTGTAATGTGAATGTGAATTCAGTTCAGAAGCATGCAGAGCAGACAGGGCCTACATGGCTCATTACTCATGTTGAGTGGCAGTTTCAGTGGCTTAAATGCTTCCAGTAAAGCAAATGTTGGCAACATGTGGGCATAGTTCATTTCATTCTGAATCACTTGGTTTGGGTATGTACATAAAGAAGAACAAAGGCTTTGCTCAAATGGTTTCATTTGCTGCACATGAGGCTGAGAAGATTCTGAAGGATGAGAGTAAAGAATGGAGATTTAGATTTAGACTTGAAGTGTTTTCGTCTGTCAACTGTAGGAAGACTCCTGCACAATGACTGACTACAGAGGTTAGAGAAAAATATTTAGGTTCACTGCCCTTTCACAATGGCTGCCATTTGAACAAGAGGTAATTCATGGCAGAGATCTGAACGTGTTGTTGTAGACATTCTTTCAAAGGTTATTCTAACTACAGCTTACAGTAAATCAGCACAACACAGGCAACAAGAGCTGAAAAGAGTACAACAGAACCTGACGAGTGACACTAACAAGAGCTTCATATTGTTAGCAGCAGTAGGTGAAGCAGCATGAAACCAGAGAGAGAGAGAAAGAGAGAGGGATGGAGAGAGAAAGGGAAAGAGGGAGGGTGGGAGGGAGAGAGGGAAAAGACAAAACAGAAAGAAAGAGAAGAAAAAGACAGGACAGAGACAAAGAGAGGAAAGAAAGGAAGAGACAGTGAGCAGAAAATGAAAAGACAGTGAAAGACAAGATAAAGAAGAGAAAGAATAAATGAGAGAGAAGAAAAGACAGAAGCAAGAGAGAGGAAAAAAATAAAAAAGACATGACAGGGAAAGAGACAAATGACAGAGAGTAAAAAAATGAGAGCAAAAGAAAAAGACAAGATAATAGAAGAAAAGAATAGAAACAGAGAGAAAAAAAAGAAAAAGACAGAAGCAAGAAACAGAGAAAAGAGAGAAGAGAAAGACCAGACAGAAAGAAAAAGTAGAAAGAGAAGAAAAAGAGAAAAGACAAAATTAGAGATGAGATATAGAGGGAAAGGAGAAAAAGACAGAAGAGAGAGAAAGAGAAGAGAAAAAGAGACAAAGAAGAAAAAGAGAAAGAGAGGGGGAGAAAGAGGAAAAAGAACTAGAATCTACACACTGTGGAGGTTTTTAAACTTTCTTCACACTTACACATCTAATGTACAAAAACATTACTTCTGATAAACTGAGGTATTGTAAGATATTGTAAAGTGATTTACTGGTATTTTTAAAATCTGATTTTAGGAAAGTTTGCTAAAATTAGCAGTGCACCCTTACCCTCAGTCCCAAATGGTGCACTTGTAGATATGCAGTCCACAAATGTGCATGTACATGAAGACTGTGAGGCCGTACGGTGCCTAACTTCTCATTAGGATGTTTATATGGGTCCTCACAAGCCAAAATGAGCCAAAACTGCAGGCTTCTGTGAGGCCCACAACAATGCATGCTCAAAAATGGCCTTACTACCCTGAATTCTGTGGATTTAGGGTACTATTTGGGACTAAAAAGAGTGAAAAAGCCTAACAGCTGCAGTTGACAACACTGCTATCTAGTGGTTGGTTTAAACACAACATAGAATGATTCATTGTCTGCCACTAATCTTTGCTTGTAACTCTTAATAAAAGTGATACAGTATCACAAAACATAATATTGCACTGATATTTTGAACTTGTTTTAAAGTCAGATTTAGTTTTTACAGACTGAAGTCCATCTGCTTCCCTATATACATTGTCAGCATCCTTTCTCCTTGTTCTTCAATGATCACAGGACCACTACAGAGCAGGTATTTGTATGGTGGAACATTCTCAGCACTGCAGTGACACTGATATGGTGGTGGTGTGTTGTGTGTTGCACTGGAGTTTATTACACAAAAAAGTATGCAAACCTTTTGGGATTACTTGGATTTTTTGAACGTAGGACTTCTGAGATCTGTTTTGTGTGAGGCATGGTTCAAACCAGGCAATGCTTCTTGAGAACAGCAAACTCAAACCTGGTATGGGCAGCTTTAACCAACACATCCAATCTCATTGATTTTCTCCAGGTTGACTGACTCCTGACTCCAATTACTGTAGCTTTTAGAGAAATCATTAGCCTAAAGGTTCACATACTTCTTCCACCCTGCACTGGGAACAATTACATGTTGTGCTCAATAAAACATGAAAATCTGTATTTATTTGTGAGGTATTAGTTTAAACAGACTGTGTTTGCCTGTTGTTGTGACTAAATGAAGACCAGAACACATTTAATGACCAATTTATGCAGAAATCCAAGTAATCCCAAAGGGTTCGCATACTTTTTCTTGCAACTATATATAGTGGTCATGATAAGGTGAATGGAGACTAACAAAGTATACAGAGAAACAAATGGACTACAGTCTGTAATTGTAGAACTACAAAATGCAACTATATGCTCAGTGGAGCTGATTGAATAGACAAAGAGTCTAGAGTCAATGTGGTCATAATATCCTGATATTACCTATATGTTTCACTTTCCACTCCCATCACCCGGAACTATCATCATGGAAAAATGCTCGGCTTGGGATATTTCACAATGTGAATTATGATTTCCGATGCACATTAATGTTAAGATACCAGATTAGAAAACGAAAGAGCAGAGCTGATGGGCAGTAACAAGCCTGGGTCAGTTCAACACCACATGCACAATGTATACAATGAAAGAGTAGAGCTGTGTGGCCTGATCAGAACTGTATCAGAGAGAGAGAGAGAAGTCTTTTGGGAGTTGCAGTCCTTTGTTAAGACATCTGGAGCCCATTACTGCAGTGTGTTTTTACAAGGCTTTCCCATCACTTTCTGTAAATTGAGATATTAAATTCATAAACTCAGCAAGCAAGCACATGAGAGAGAGAGAGGGAGAGAGAGAGAGAGAGAGAGAGAGAGAGAGAGAGAGAGAG
>BRDA01052082.1:2262-25381 GCA_036984385.1 Crenuchus spilurus | reverse complement strand
TAGGAGGAGAATATATATATATATATATATATATATATATATATATATATATATATATATATATATATATATATATATATATATTCATACATCTCCAAAAATGATAAAATTATGAATTTGTGTTCATAATTTTGATCAATTTCATTTCAGAGTCAAATATTAAATTATATGTATCTATATGTATTAAACTATATGTAAAGTGACTTTTTAAAATCAGAAATATGATACATATAGCAAGAAGTATTGTGGAAAGATGAATGGCTGGATCACCATGGAACAAAGTAACCAGTAGAGAACTGAGCCCTATATTTTTATATTTTGTTATATCGATTTTCTTAACTCTCAGCAAACAGTCTGTATTGGTTTACATATGGCCATGCTAGGTTTATAAAGACATCATTCTGTGGGTTTCTGCACAGAGAAATTAATTTTAGAAATTAAGCAGCGTGTGTAAAACATGCACATTAGTAGCATGCCATGTATAATCTTCTCTGCCCCTGGGTTACTCACAAGCGAATAATGTTATGAAATTAAAAAATTAGCCCCTGAATTCTGAAAGCTCCTGCATTAATAAAACATGCATGCTTTGGGGGCAAAAATAGATACCATCTTTTACCTTTGATAAAAACTTGAAGTCACATTTTAATGTGGCCAATATATTTTGTGGGAAAATATCTTAAGGGTTTGCCTAAAATTAAATGTAAATTTGTTAAGTGCTCCTTGGATCAGTAACTCCAGTCCCCTCCAACACCCCCACCCACTGCTTTTAATGGGGTTTCTCACCTATGAGTCACTTCTCTAATGTGTATAAAGCACTATATAGCCTTTTCCAGTAAAATGCTATATGTGACGGAAGTTCAGGTAGTTAAGGCAAAAACAAGTCAACACATTTGGAGAAGTTGCCAATCTTGTTCAAATGCTACACTGCTGAAGGGTTTCTACATCAGCGAATAAAGTAAGCAGTAACAGTGGCTGGTAATAGAGAAAACAGTTTTCCCATCTCTGACCACACAATTATAAACATAGCTACTGACTTTATAATCCTTTGTAATAAAGAGTGTAACATAGGGATAAGTTATTGTTATCCTTTTATATCTAAATATTGTTATGAATAGTGATAGACTTCTTAATCAGTTGGCCAATTATTGCCATTTGTAGATAATCAACACTGATCGGTTATTGTTAACCCCCTGGAGTCTGAGGGTATTTCAGACACTCTGATGTAGTCTGACTTTTTCACAAATTACACCCATCTAAAATTATTTTTTCCAAAGTGTTACACAGACTTTAGTTCAGCACAAAAGTCAACAAGAGTGTCAAAACAGTAAGATCTATATTCTGATTAAATCTGCTCTAAACTTTCCAAAAACCTGTTTTCAGATGTGCTGATATATTGAAAAAACACTCTAAACATTTCTAGCCCAGACTTTTGAGCTCTGAACTGAATAAACAGTTGGCTACACACAGCTCATTACAGTGTTTAGACATTGTATGTGGTTTTATTTATAAAGCTTAACTAATGTGAGGTGACACTGTGTTTCACTCATTCAGTGGTTCCTTAGATTGAAGATTTATGAGATAGGTGTGAACACCTTGTTTTAGGTGAGAGGTCTTTTATTCAGGTTCACATTCCACAAAACTGTGCAGCTGTCTGACTCGCTCTGAAAACATGTATCTGCTTATTTAAGCTCCTCTCACAAATAAATAAAAAAATTATATTTACATTCAGACTATATAAATTTAAAAAGTAGACCCTGTAAGGTTTCCGGGGTATGTTTTGTTTTGTTTCTAAGATAAATGTTTGCTGAATTTCATTAATATTATTCCAGCAGGCGCACAGACTCCAGAGGGTTAAGCAATTAACAAAAAATGGCACATTTATAGGCATACCTGCAGGCAGGCATTTCACCGTGGATGCTCTAGAACAATGTTAGCTTGTCCTAGCATCACTTTAACCACTTTACAGGCAGATCAACACATGACTGATAAACCTATCCTTTTGTGAAACTGACAGTGCACAATCAATAACCAAAGTGTAAGCACTTAGAGGAATTTGACCTCCATATTTTACTATGCAGTGAAACACACATATACGCACACTAGTGAAAACACACTAGGAGTTGGTGAACACACATGCCTGAAGCAATGGGCAGCCCTATACACAGACCCAGGGAGCAGTTGGGAGTTAGGTGCCTTTCTCAAGGTCACTTCAGTCATGTCCTGCCAGGGGATGGAACTGGTGACCTTCCAGTCACAATACCAGGCCCCTAACCACTAGATCAAGGCTGCCCCTAGTTAACAAATATTTACAAACAAATAACAAAACAATAGCTTGTATCAGTGTTGTAACATTTTAAACTGATTATAGAGTGCTTGTGTCCTTGTCCATATGCCACATGGTCAGCATCACATCCAGTATAACTTTCAGCGTCACCTCCTACCTGTGTCGTGTTCTCTCAGTCTCACTCTGTTTCTCCAAGTACTCGCTGTGATCTAGTTAATCACTTGTTTATGTAGTGCTTCTGAGGTCATGATCAATCATTAAAGGATTGTGTTGATTCTGAGGTCTACTCTGTGTTGGTCTTGGAATCATCTAGTGACTGATCAGTCCCCCCTCAAAAGGTCTCCATGCCAGGATTTTAATCCACGCAGCTCCAGCAACTGAATAAATTATTCAGAATTTTACTAATGGTTCCCATTTAGCATAAGCCAACTGACTTGACATGCCAATGATATTAGGCCAGCATCTGCCCACATCAGGGCAGCCCCCTCTCTTTCCTTCCCCCCGCCCCTCTCTCTCTCTCTCTCTCTCGGTCCGTCAACAGTGAAGAATCTCAGTGCAGGAAAAAAAGAAAACATCACTGTGGTTTCATTAGCTCATGCTTGGCGACAGGAGCCACCATGTTCCTGTGTCCATCTTCACTCTCCTGCATATCTTAATGAAGTCAAGACCCAAGTTCACTGCGGTAATTCCGCAGCAAGAGTTTGTGCAATATAACAATTTATCATTTGTCAAAAAGACACTTAAGGTTCCGCCGCTTAATAAGGGCTTCCTCTGGGCTTGAGTAATTAGAAGTGAGCGGCTTGCATATTTACTAAATGCGGAGTGTCATTGCCACCATGGCCTGTTTCCTGCATGAATTATTTCTCTATCTGTAATAAACAGCTGGGTAATTATTACTGCCATAATCAGATAAATGTCTCTCTGTAATGTTCTAGCAAGGCAAATCTTTAACTCTTCGGAAGTGTAAGGGGGGAATTTATGGACTCCTAGTGGTTAGGCTACTTTTTCCACCCTTGCAACCCTTTTCAAGGACATCTGAAAAAAACTGGCTTTATAACTGTAGGCTTTTTTCTTACTTTATGCATTGTAAACATTTCCCTGTATTTAGGGCAAGTACTTTATCCCAATAATAAAGTGATTCATACCATGCATGGTATGCATATTCCTAACTGCTCATTACAACAGTAATTGTGGGAAAATATCAAATATTAATATAGAATATTAAATTTAAGCAGTTTTTTTCTACTGTTAATGAATTCTGAGAATCAGCCAGTCCATTTAATGAAATAGGTTAAGATCATTTCAAGCATAATATGTGAAATAAAACACTTTAAAAATATGGTGCAAAATAATAAGTTTACCTATTTACTGTTAAAAGTCAACTAAAATCAAACTGGGTTAAGTAATTATGTATGTCATTACACAGTGTGTTAATTAATTACATTAATTTGTAACAATGTGTTGTCTTTTTCTGACTTTTTAATACAAATTCAACAAAATAAAATGTATGTATATATATATATATATATATATATATATATATATATATATATATATATATATATATATATATATATATATATATATATATCTTGCTTTGAGAAAAGTAATTGATTTGTCGTGAGCTAGTTGGAAGCAAAGTTTGACTGGAGAGGGTTTGACTGCTCTCAGCTTCACTTTTGTAAAATCCCATCACAAGCACTGTTGTTTTAAGATAACATACTCTTCAACCAAATCAGGTATTAGAAGACAAATAATACTGTTCTAGTACTAATACTGAAGTTCAGAAAGGATAAACCAGTACATATGCCTACACCTAATCTTTCATGAATTTATTAATAGTATGCATAATTATTGTAATGTTTGTGTTTTTGTGAGTGCATGAACTCTTATTTTACAGATGAACAGCTTTTAAAATCAAATCCATAATCCCAAGAAAAAGTTTTTCTAAGTTATTCAGATCACATTTCAGATCAGTAAGAAACAGAGGAACACTAAAATGCCAATTACATGAGGGTTGTTTACAGAGTCAAAATGTGGCATTTTGAATTTGGTCTTAAAAGAGAAGCACAGACATGAGAGCAGAATTGTGTCCACTGGAGGCTGCATCTCACTCTAAAGTTAATCTTATCCCCTGTTGGTGTGTCCGACCCCAGTAATCTGCTGTGATTGTTGAAGGGGACTGAAACAGACCTATTATCATGTGGGTTTTAACAGTACAAATCTTGCCGGTTTTGTGCTGAAATGTTCTGTGAAGAAGATAAAAGATCAAAACAGTTATTGGGTTATTGAACATTCAGAAATGTCATTGAAGTGTAATGTGCACTTCTGAAACTTTATACTGTGTTTAAATTCAAAATACATACATAAATAATACATATGTACATCCAACATTAATTTTTGTTAGAGACGGCTTCCTCATTTTCTCCAAAACGAACGAGAAAAAGTTGAAGTGTCTAATATAAAGCAACACAACCATCAACCATTGAAAGATAGGAGGTTGTGTTCACATACAAGTGGTTAACGGCAAAACACAAACTGTAGTACCTGTCTGTCAGTGGAGTTGGGCCAGTGTGTGTGTGTGTGTGTGTGTGTGTGTGTGTGTGTTTTGGTGTAAGGACACACAAAGGTCATCTGTGTTAGCTGCTCCCATGTCTCCCTGCTGGTCCATCAGCACTAATGAGGTTTATGTGTTCCCCATCCCCTCTCTCAGACACAGATCGAGATCCCCTTCCACGGTTACAAATCTGTTTGGCTTTTGTCCACTACAGTGCAATTAATAATAAGTGTGAGATATAGGTCAGCAAAGGTCACAGAGAGTGTAGGACCAAGCACAAAAAATGACTGCACAAAAACTGCAGCTGGACAGCGCCACAACATAAAGAGAAACTTTATTATTAACCCTTAGAAGTTGTAGTTTATCTGACTTAGTTCTCTCTCATAAAGTTGAATGCAGACCTTTGGACACTACTGGACATATGACATGTTCTGTTGATTTTCTAAGATAAAAATCAGTTTAAGAACTCTCTATGGGGAACATACTTTTCAACAAATTTTTCATACACAATTTCTGTTTATTTGCAGAATTTAACATACAAGTATGCAATATAAATTATAGATATATTTTTTGTTGTATTTTTAACAATACATTAAATTAAGTAAACAATAATTGTGCATGAGAATGTGCAGGAGATTGTTTCATGCAGAGGATTTGTTAACTTGTTAGAAAATATGAGAATCAATAAAACATAATTTAACTATAGGTGCCCAAACTTTTGCATAATTTTTGCCAAAACAAAAATTAAACATATTACTGAATATTACAACAAATCTAAAGTCAGAAGCCATATATAAATGAAACTGTATTGATGAAATAGTGAATTGTTAATAATAAATGAAACAATGCTCATTGCGTAACTCATGTAATTAAACATGTAATTACATAATGCAGCAAAACAATAACTGCTAAGGGTTAACATTGCATTGGTACCAGGATGACATTGCAATTAATAATTTTAAATAATGACATTATTAAAGAAATATTACTGCCAAAATTGCTAATGTTGCAAATAACAAAAAGAAGGCTGGTGGATGAAGAATTCCTTTAAGCTATTTCCTGCAGGTCGGGTGGCAGACCCCAGGCCATGCCTAGTCTACATATTTCATTTCGTAATTTAATCTTGTGCAGAGGAAGGGGGGTGGTTGGGTGCACCTCTGCAAAAGTGGTGATTTTTAAATGTCAATATAGCCAGTTCTATAACCGTATGTAAAAGGGAATATTAATACAGTCTTTTGTGCTGTTGTAATTGAAAAGTGCGAGGTTGGGGAGGAGGCTGATGAGGGATTGCTCCTTTTTTCATTGCACTCACTTGTGGACAAATTGGAGCAGAAACAGCTCAACTGCATGTTTTGTTATTGTATGTGTAGTATTCTGCTATTGCGCAAAACCTTTTCACAGGTGAGATATATGTATGTGTGTATAAATATAAGTACATATACTACTGCATCTCCAAAAATTAGACATTAAAATATAAAAAGAAATAAAAAATGTAAACTGTAATATATTTTTCATTTTATATTTCTTTACATGTAAAGTGTCATATTTCAAGCTATTTGTTTTAATGTTGATACTGTTTGAATATTAGTTTACTCCAAATGAAATATTCTAATAATTTGAGATTCTGGATTTCTGTTTTTCATGAGCTGTAAGCCATACCAATGAACAGTAAAATAAAACAGGCTTGAAACGTCACTTTCTGTAGTGAATATAAAATGACACTTTACCTTTTTATTCAATACAAATGAACAATTTAATTAAATTTTTTTAAGATGCACAAGTCTGTACATATTTTATTATTCATAAACCAGCATTACATTATTCTGATGTGTTGATATCTATATGTATGAATTTACTGATATGTAAATTAAATTTAACTCAAAAGTCACAAAACATTCAGAAAAAAAGGCCGGAAAGACAAAAGTTTATATATATTTTACATATTTATAGTAATATATTTTTATCTAATTGTTAACATAGAATTAACTAGTAATAGAAACATATAAATAAGTCAGCAAATTTGAAAACGTATGACATTTCCTCAAGGCCTGACACTGGGAGTGTGTAAAGACTTTTCAGAAGTGTGTGAAAAAGAAAGAGTGTGTTTGTGTTTTCTCAGGAGAGACTTAGAGGAGTTAGCAGAGCGCCAGAGGAAAGAAAGAGAGCGTGTTGCGATGGAGAGAGAGGAACAGGAGAAATACATCCAAGCTCAACGACTTCACTTCCTTCTCAGCACCAAACAGGTCAGCACCTCTGTCTTACATGCACACACGCACACACACACACTGCCATACCAATATAGTCTCCCCTTATGTACATAAGCATTGCTAAGGATTACTGTACTATATCAGCTGACTCAAAAACCCAAACTCTAAACAGTGAATAAATGAAATGTCACAAAAAAAATGATGTGAGTATGACTGATTACACCAACTGTTGCAAAACACTCAAAAACGACAAAAACCCATAGCACCCATTTCCAACTTTTTTACAAGACAAATTATACTGATTGACATTCAGTGCTAAATTTAATATTCAGTTATAGCTTATTTATAACTTATGTGTAATGTTAAGTTGTACTAATAAATAAGTGGAGCAGCTCTTTGCTAAGAGGAGGAAATTATGTATTTTTGTGAGGAAGAGTCCCAGCTGGTGTGGAAATTGGATTTAAAAATTGTGTATTTTATTTGCTTGATTAAGTGAGTTTGAAGACATTTTGACTAACCTAAGAAATTAGAGTATCGGGAATCTTAAGTTGAATGAACTAAAAATGAGTGTAGTAACTTGAAATTTTAATCTGACTTTTTTAATAGTGTATACTTTTATTGACTGACATTCAGCACTCAATTAAATATTTATTTATAATTTACTTTAAGTTAATTATTAATTTGTTATTATTAACTTATTTGTATTTTTAACTTGGGTTACCATTATTTTCTTCTTTCACATTAGGTAGCAAGGTTGTAAGAAAATATTGATACACTAGAGTAACATTGTGTTACATTTTGCACTGGTATATCAGTTCTGAAAAATGCAGTATTCTTTTTTAATTAATAGTTTATATGCAAAGATTGGTGGCAGATTCTGGTTCATTTTGTGTTGTATTTAAACCCCCAACTGCAAGAGAGTAGTATTGTAATCTATCGTCAGTCATTCAGTCATAGCCTTAGGGGTGGACCAGACAGAGCATCTTTCTTTTGTGTTTCACTTTTCCTCCATGTTTCTTCCTTGTTGCAGACTGGGTGGGGTGGAGTCACATGAGACAGTAAAAACACAGTAATATGTTTTTAAGGGGACAGTACATGAACACACACAGAGAAAATAATTATCATAATTTATTTATAGAAGTATTGACAGAGTGTAAAAATAATCATCATGGGTAAGATTACGTCAGGTAAAGGTTCTGTATGTCAGTTTTGATTAATTGCCCAATGCTATATTGCAGTATATTGTAACCACTGTATTATGATGTGTATTGTATCACCAGGTTCTTGTCAATAAACAGCCATATTAGGCAGACAACTGTACATTAACCAGAGCAAAATGTTACAGAGATTTAGCATTTGATGCCTTCTGCAAGTCATCTTACTGGTGTAGGAATGTGCTTAACTAAGCAGGAAATAAAACATATTCTGTGGCATGATATCCCACAATTAACTGGAGTTGGTAGAGAAATTTGGAATGAACTACTGAGATACTGTTCATCTTTTATTTTAAGAAAGCAACTTAAAGCTTTTTATAGCTCTGACATCTTCAAAGCTTTCTGCTTGATTAATGTGGTAAAAATGTTTCTCCTGAGAAACAGTGAGCTGAGAAATTTTTCATGTTAATCTGATTAATGCTGCTGTTTTGTTTACTTGCATGGCTTTATTTTAAATCAGGCACTGAACGCATTATCAAATATAATAATAGGTTCCCAAACATTATTAAAATATATAAATAAAATAAGCCTCCTAACAGCCATGCAAGATTTCCAAAACTGTCAGATAACCAAGTCTTTTCTCAAACAATGTCTATGTGTAATTTATAAAACAGGTACACTGTATGTCCAAATGTGTGTGGACCCTATTTTAAATTGCACCCTCTGACACAGATGTGCAAATACAAAGACACAGTTTGTCTAGACAGCTTGTCTTGTAGAGAAGTGCTGCCAGTAGAACAGGTCTATTTGGAGCAGATAAACATGAACCTATTTGCACCATACCTAATGCCAAGTGTGGGCTAGAGGGGTATAAGGCCCTGTGAAACTGTGTTCTCTGGAATGATGGTGCTCCATCCAAAACTTTTGGGAGATGGGGATGAGGTGGAGTGGTCACCATCCTGACCTCACTAACACTCTTGTTGCTGAATCTCACAAATCCTCACAATGGAATTATGTGCCAAAATCTAGCAGAATGCCTTCTATAGACATTATAGACAGTTATGTCAACAAAAGTAGGTGTCCCAATCATTACACTTTCCATCTTTATTGTACAGATTCTGTTACATTCACTCAATAGGTTATTCATAGTGCATTCAACCTCAGTAGCTAGTCATATTTTTGATTTTCAGAAGATGTAAAATATATTGGAATTAAGATAGTAACAGTTATAATATATATATATATATATATATATATATATATATATATATATATAAAACAGCACTGTTTTACTTGTATTACCTGTCTAAATATAAAGAACACATGACTTTCCCTACGACCAACTACGTCCTTTCGAGTAGATTTCTCTTTAAGACATATTTTACACAACCTAAATACGTGACACGATAGACTGGTCAAATATTGACAAAATATATATATATATATATATATATATATATATATATATATATATATATATATATATATAAAACAGTTATAAACTGGTCAGATAGCACAGTGCATAAATCCAACACATTTTATACAGAATTTCTCTTTAGATGAGCTTTCCTGCATCAACCAGCATCCCTTTCAGTACACAAGAAATATAAATCTGTCCATTATGTTCATTTTGTCACCTTAACCTTGATACATAGATTATTACTGTATTTTAACATCTATGAAGTATTTGTTTTACTCCAATTGACTTCTCATTTTCTCATTTTGAGGCTACTAAGATATACATGGTGTCACATAAAAAAACAATTGTGATAAATGTTGATTGTTGTTCATAATTGAATTTGAAAAGGCAAACTCATTTTATACTATATTTATATAAAACCATAAAACAACTATAAAACATTTTACATAAAGTTTTAGATTATATAAAAATATTACATTTTTCAAAAATATTTTAAAAATAAAATTTTTTTAGACATGTACTAGTGTGTATTATATCACGTCAGATACAGAGATATCCACTGTACTCTCCGAGATATTAATTTTTTTTCCTAGCTTTTTCAAACACACACAGTGTAATGACAATACAGTATCTAGGATTTGATATCCACACAGTACCTCCTCACTGTGCTAGAGCCAGCATATGCATCACTGATGTACAACAGGTTACATCATGCCATTTTGATGCTAAAATAATATATATACTCTATTCAGCAAATCATTGCAGCAGTTAGGAGACAGGCAGATATATAATTTTTCCTCAGAAGTCCCTCTGGCAATGGCGTGTCTTGATAATTATGATGAAGTGCATCGGTCGCTGTTGATTCAGCAGCAGTTGCAGGCAGGCAGATATTTCATTTTGCAGGGGTCTCCTTCATGCTTTTCTGGTCATTACGCCTTTCCGCGGCCTTCGTCTGCTTTCTGTTGTCACCACTGCCGTCTGTGGCTGCACTATCACCCGGGTCACAGCGCATTGTGCGCCAGCCATGCCACAGCAGCCAGGGCAAGAGGACACTATTGCCAGCTGTCTGCAGTCGATGGGTGGAAATCAAGAAATAATACGTAGCGGCTAATGGCTAATGGAGAACAGATGTGGGGGAGCAGCATGATAGTGGATCAAAATGGGAGGATGGTGGGGAGTGGGCACACTGAATGCCTGATATGGCATGAGTGGTTATAGTGTGTATACAGCTACTGAATGTTTTAACCCTTTAAATGCTCTGCTATACTATTTTAATATTCTTGCATAATTGCATAATTAATGAGTTATTTACATTCTCATGGCTGGTTTTCATCTGCAGTTCTGAACTGTTTATTGTGATGTCAAGAAAGACTGTATGAATTATAATTTGTCTTCAATTTCAAAAAATGCATTAAAATATTAGTATACCCAGTGATTTTGTAATCGCAGATGAAAACTAAAATTTGCAAAGGTTATTGACCATTAAAAATATATTTTTCTGCAGTGGTAGCTGCAAAAGGATAAAGTGATCACGATAAGTGCTTGTCCTGAAAGAAGCATTTGTAAACACAATGCACACTAAGCACATATGGACATGCGCATTATTCAGCACAGATAACGGCTCCGGAAAAGGTCAAGGGTTTAAACTGCACACCTCAAAACCAGGCTTCAAGCCCACTCCTCAGAACAGGATATAACTATCTTTGGGACATTCTCTCTCTCTCCCACCCACACGCTCGCTCACTCTGTTCTCTTAACACACTCTCACTCTGAGAATGTGTGTGTGTGTGTGTGCTAGGCAACTTCTGTTCCCATAGTCTGACCTTGTCTCAAGGAAATGGATGGGTCTCCCACGGTTCATCGTTAACCAGAGAAAATTCTGCCGGACAAAAGTGGCTGTACTGACATAGATGTAGTTCCTCGGTACGAGGGTCAACATCATTGCTCTTTTCCTGTAAGTCTGAGGCAAGTTGGGAGTTTGCAGTGTACCCCCATCACGCTATACCTCAAGCCACAATGGAATCAGAAAAAAAAGCCTCAATGAAGCCTCATTAGCAGTTTAACGTATTAGCATGATCAGCGGCACCACTTAAACAATTCTTTGTGCTGTTAAACATGCATGAGTGTGATTACAACTAAGTTCCAGATACTTAATTCAAGCAACGCCAAACTTTCCAGCAGTATGCTTGCTCCAGGAAGTAGGTGCAAGGTAGAAAACATGCATGCTAACTGGAAGACTTGACAGGTGCTAAAGTGATAGATATCTGTCTGCTCACGGGAGGTGACAAGTGTAATTGCTTCGCCGAGGTTGAGTGATTAAAAGCGGGTTCATTTTTCGGCAAGACTGCATGCATTTTTAGAGCAGGTTTTGCATGGGTACCTGCAATGAGGGATATGATGGGAGGTGGTCTGATAGAAAGATGAGAAAAGCAAGATGGAGAGTCACTGTTGGGGAAAAGCCTGGAGTGTGTGGAGAAAGACATGAAAGATACAGGTGGATGCTTTTTCACTCTTAAAGGCCTTGTATTGTGGAGTATTGTCTTAGTTTCTGAAAGATCTCTAATGTTAGTTTGGATTATTTTTATAAAGCATTTTAAAAAGTTGCATAAAAAGCATACAGAAGACATTGCATTTAGGTTTCAAGTATAAAATCAGCCATCACGCAGATCAAAAGAAGTGTAGAGCTTTGTCTCTGCTTGTTAGCACCATGCTAATAAAGTTTGAATCTCAAAAATAAACAGTGTTTATTATTGATAGTATGTGTGTCCTTTCCAGTCACCAGGTGTGTTCAACTCACCATTCCGTTCAGAGCCTGATGAGATGGAGCTGAGGTTAAGAAGAGTTAAGCCACTTCAGATCAGGTCTGCTCCCAAAGAAACACACCAGCAGCAATCTTACTTCCAGCTCAACAAAGACAGACTACCACCCATACACAAGACACCACAGGTAGAGTGGCTAAATGTAAAGAGCTCTGTAAAACACCTTAAGTGATGTTAACCTTCACCTGAAGTATCATGTGTAAAATGTTTGATATGATAAAGAGATGTTCATGTGAAAAAAATGATAAATGTAGCATTAACTCTCGGAAGTCTTGGGTTATTTGAGCCATTTCTGAATAGTTTCTATTTCATCTTTATATACCACATGTGAAATACTTACCATGTCAACATTTGGTATCTTTATCAGCACAATATAACCTATATGACCTAACAATTTTTCCTTTTTATGTATTGTATCAACATACAGGACCAAAAAAAAACCACTATCTTATAAAAACACAGACATGCTCAATAAAGTATTTTTTAAGTTTACATGTTTACATGTGTAAAGAATTAAGTTAAAATTATTAACAAAAAAAAAAAGAGATGTGACATTCCTTTTTTGTCCACTTGGCATGAACATTGGAATGTCCTGCCATATCATGTGTCTTTCTCACAGGGATGTCAACCGTATTGCTTGGCTACTTTTATGGATGTGTAAATATGATTTTTCCATTCAATTTAAATGATCCTATATCCATTTTTATTTGGTCTATTAACATCAAGCTAAAACTTGCATAGGGTTTCAAGCCAGCACTTGACTTTGTAAACATGACTTTGTTTTTATGCTGTAGTATTTTGAACCAGCCATGTGATTTGATCACGCCAGCATGATCTGCAGCTCCTGTTGAACTTTATGTTTCAGCAGTTCAGATTGTGCCAACTGTGGTGGCCACTGGTTCCCAAAGCTGACTTTTTGTCACTGATAAGTTAGATTAGTCAATGGCATAATGAAGTGGGTAACAACATTGCCTCCCACGTGGCAGACTGTGGTTCAATCCCGAGTCTGGTCATTCTGTACCAATAAGAGTCCTTGGGCTACACTCCTAACACTACATTCAACAACAAATGTTATATGACTGAAATTGTAAGACTCTTTGGATACGAGTGTATCCAAATGTAAAGTAGTATAGCTAAAGTGAAAATGCTACACAGTAGTTGAGTTCTTCTGCCCCAGTTGTGTATCTTGCATTCCTTCACTACACCTTTTGGTGGAGGTGTACACTTAAGGTTCCTACACTGTATAATCAGATGTGTGAACTGTTTGCCATCTCCTTTCAATAATATGAATAGATTAGTATAAGAGCAATTATCAGAGACGATTAAATGACTGAGATAACAATGATTAAAGCTGAGATTTACAGCTCGTGTGAAATTGTTTTTGAAAACTCACCATTACGAAGAATAATGTCATTAAACAGGCCTCTCCTCTCCCCTGGTTTGCACCAAAGCATTTAGACAGACAGATAACCGTCGATAAGCACGCCTGTCAACTCATACTCTTTTTATGCAGTGAATCCCATCAAGGGGCTCTCAGCGAGGGAATACAGAAGCATTTAAAAGCACTCCCGATAAAGAATTTCTTTAAGCACTTCCAAATCTAGCATGTCATCTTGTCCAGCTGCAAGAGGGGATTTGATGATACGTATTTGCCATTTGTGTTATTTACGGTCCATGACTTTTATGGTAACTGGTTCCTATTATTGGTTTCTATTAATGTAAAACATAAGTGAGCAGAAATGAGGCGTGAGTCATTTCTTTTTATTAGAGCCCGAGTTCTTCACCCTGGGCAGGCTCTGGATCCAGCTGGGCCCGTTTAGTGGGAAATCATTATAAAAAAAAGCCACCCCCATCCCCTTTCAGACAATGTGCAATAGATGAAGATGCATTATTTATCTACATTTTACCCTTACAAAGACCCTGGAACAAACCCCCACAACCACCCCAATTGCACCCCCCCAACCATGATAAGCATCAGGAAGTGATAGATTGATTATGTGTGCCATTTGGGGAAGTGAGGGGATTGGTCAGTGCCGGGTGCTGATCTGGGCTTGATAGTATCAAGGGCAAGGGAGCGTTTGCACTAGCATGAATTAAAAACAACAATGTCTGAAGGTCACATTAAGAAAGAAAGAGCAACAAAAACAAAACATTCTACTACATGCATATAGCTGCACTATGAGCAGCGTGGAGCTGGACATTACAAAAGCTTACTATCCCCAAATATAGCACAATGGGTGAGCATCTGCAATGGAGAGAGTTCTACATGTGATTGCGTAATCTATCTGTGCACTCATTCTACTGTGTAAAGGCCACAGCTACAACCTGTGATAAAATATGCATCTTTAAAAAAAGAAAACATAAAAATATAGATTTCACTGTCCTGTTCAAATGTAATTCTATCACTATGTATATAGATTACACACTGAGTAATGAAATGAATTACAAGTACATATTATTTGCATTCTGTATCAGTTTGCAAGTTTTCCATTTGATTTCATAGGCAAGAAATTACTCATTTAACACAAATGTTTAAAGACCTGAATAGCTTTTCTTCAAATTCAAATCATAATATTTTTATCTCCTTCTACTTAAGTTCTTACAGAGAACAATATCTTTAGGTAGGCATCATAATCATGCTGTGGCCTGTTTTGGACCTTGGTTTTAGCCATTAGACACCAAGCCCTATTCTAAAAGTCTCCGCTGTAACCTCTCAGCACCCTGCCTAATATCAGGCAGGTGTCACACTTATCGCCACCGTGCCATCAGCATCGCTGTTCCTGAGCTTTAGCATCACAGCCAAAACAGCAGTGGAGTTTGCTGGAGCCGGGGGGCCAGTTGGCTGCCCGAGGGCCTCATCAATAACGAGGCGGGCGGGCGCGGGCAATAAAACATTTACCTTATCCCTCCCCGTACCTGTCAGGGGCCCTTCCGGCCAGCTGTGGAGGTGCAGCAGCAGCGCTACCGGCCCCTGGAGCCCAGCCTACGCGTGGCCACATCCATCACGGCCCTGGAGGAGGCCAGAGAGGAGGTCCGGCGCCAGGAGTGGAGGACTCGCCTCATCGACCACCCGTAAGTCTCACACACACACACACACACACACAGGCACATATACATGTGTACATGCAACAATCAGGCCTTTTAATGCCATGCTGTGTTAGGTGCTTGGGAAAAGCTGAAAATATAGATTAATATTTGTAAAAGAGACTAGGGGTACACAATGGCTAACGTTGTTGAATGGGAAAAATGTAGACGGAATTACAGCTGATAATTAAAACTAATACATTGGTGCCTCATTAGTGCTCATACATACTCTTTCACATACAAACATTAGTGGCCAACCCATTCCTATAGATAGTAAAGTGGATGACACGCTTGTCCCACACACAGAAGTTTGGAGGGTCACACAATACCTGGCATGTCTGATATGGCTTTTGTCATTAACCACTTTTCATTAATTGATTAATTAATAATTGACAGTGCTAGGTTAAAAATTTTCAGCATGGGGTATATGAGTATAACAACCTGGGTTCACAGATATTTTCTTGTTAACATTATTTTTAAAATGATATATTATTTTCTTTTATTAGTAAGAACATTATAATTAAGCTAATTAAGCATTTGCCAATTATACTAGAAATACTATCTTTTATTGGTTCCACTTAATAAAAAATAGTAAAACGTATAATTGTGAAAGATTACTCACTTCAGTGATGACTCTGTGCTACTGTACAATGAAAAGAAGTTAACAATGACATTGACACATTGGCTGGGTTGATATTGTTACAGAGTAGCTAACTGAGTAGCTGGGTAGAGAAAAAAATGACTAAAAACTGTGTAAAACAATGATGTGAAAATAACACCACACAATAACCCAACAGGCTCAATCCACTGTTTGGGTAGTAAAAGCAAACAATCAGTTTTTAGAGTGTAGACATAAAATAAATACCACCATTTTTAAATCAACATATGTCCTCAAATAATGTACAAATACAAATATCAATAAAATATTTTATATGACATTGATATTTCATAATGTCTTTGTTAGCTTCCCCCTGACGCGGCATCCCAAGCCACGCCCCCATGTGTCATATCATGTTTGCAATGTGCATTTTCATCCATTCACATCATGTCCATGCCCCCTAGTCTCGGCATGTCTTGTTACGTTCATTGTACCAACTTGTTTTTAGTGAGTGTTTCCCCTTTATACTGTAAGTCATGCCATGTCGTGTCTAGAGTTCGTCATTCTGTTTATCCAGTTCATATTGTTCTGTCCATCTGAGTTCATGTTTGTCTATTTATTTCTGCCTTCACGTCAAGTTCAAGTTATTGTTTTGATTCTAAGCCCCCCGTGCCTGTTTTGTCTGTTGTCAAGTAAACTCGCTGTGTTTGGAGTCATGCTTCTTCCTCCTCCTTGTGTCTAACCCCGCTTACAGTCATGCTGTAAGGTAATAGTTTTTCTAGTGTTTGAATTAATAGGCTGCAGTTAATCCTCTGGAGTCTGCTTTCCCACCGCCGGCATATTATTGAAATTCTGCAAAAACACATATAACTCTGCAAGATTTTATTCTAGAAACAAAACTAAACATACGTCCATGTACTGAGGAACCCATGCTTCAGTACTGCTGCTCTGTGCTAAAGAAATGTCTTGAACTTGGTATAGATTGTTATAAATGAACAGATTCCTGTTTTGTACACATTTATACACTGTTCTATACACATTTCACCAAAGGGAACCCTAAACCATTATCATTAACCATATTGCTGCAGATTTTTAGTCATAGCAGTACTCATGGATCATTCAAACTGTGAAATACAGTATGTAATTTCCTGGGGGCTTCAGATTTTTTCAAAATGCATAAAAATATACACTCACTGGCCACTTCATTAGGTACACATACAATATATCTACACTCATTGTCCATTTCATATAGATGCACTTTGTAGTTTTACAAGTACAGACTGTAGTCCATCTGTTTGTTTTTCCCCCTTTCAACCTGTTCTTTAATGGTCAGGTCCACCATAGAGTAGGAATTATTTGGGTGGTGGATCATTCTCAGCACTGATGTGGTGGTGGTGTGTTAGTGTGTGTTGTGCTGGTGTGAGATGTTAAACACTGTGAGCTCACTGTTCACTCTATTAGACACACTTACCTTGTTGGTCCACCTTATAGATGTAAAGTCAGAGACAGCAGCTCATCTGTTTCTGCAGTTTGTCATTGTCATCTAATCCTTCATTGGGGGTCAGAAGATGCTATTGGCTGGATAGTTTTAGTTGGACTATTCTCAGTCCAGCAGTGACGCTGAGGTGATCAGATTATACCAGCACAACACACACTAACACACCACCATCACATCAGTGTCACTGCAGAATTGAGAATGATCCACCACACAGTAAATATGTCAGTGTTAAATCAACACTATTAGAGTTAAATTAACACTGAGGGTGTCAAAATTTAACACTCCCAGTGTTAATTTAACTCTAATAGTGTTGATTTAACACTGGCAGATTTACTGTGCATCTAAATAATTCCTGCTCTGTGAGAGAAGAACAGGATGGAAGGAAGCTGACAAAGTATACAGAGAAACAGATGGACTGTTATTGTCTGTAATTGAACTACAAAGTTCACGTACATGGTAAGAGAAGCTGATTAAACAGACTACAGTCTATAAATGTAGAACTAGAATGTGCACCTGAGCTGATAAAATGCACAAACACTGTAGATAAAATGTATGCATACCTAATAAATTAGAAAAAGAGTGTATAAAATTATCTGTATTCTGCTTACCTGCAAACCTGCCACCCTGTGTCCGTGTGCTTTTGTTAACATTCACATCATGTCTCCACCCACAGTTATGTCATTGCACAGCCCTGCAGTCTCATGATCATGTCTTGATTAAGTTCGCTATATAGCTTCCCTCATGTCACACAGTCCTTATCAGTCATTGTATTGTCTTCACACTTCTTGTAATGTCACCATGAGTGTATAATGTCTTCAGGTCCATGTAGGTCATCACATTTATTTATGTCTTCATGCCAAGTTTTGTCTTAGTCTTATTTCACAACCAAGTTAAGTTTTTATTTCCTAGCCACAGTATTTCCAGTTTTGTAATAAAGTCTTGTTTTTGAAACCCAAGGTGGCACCCATCTCCTTCTACCACAGCCACAGATAACACTGCCAGTGCTTTCTGTTTGGTTAACTTTAACATTTTCTTTACTTTTTTGATTTCTTCTTTCAACAATCTGAATCACCCAGAAAAGGACACATTGTGATTGTTATGCATGAGGATGTTTAAAACTAAAAATGATAATTGGTTGATCCCAGTACTGGAATAAAATAGTTCACATGTACTGTCCATCATTCATAATTTATTTGTGTATGGATTATAGTGTGTGTTTGATTTAAAATGCCAAAAGAGTTCAAGTATTAGTTACTGGTATTAGCAGCCGTCACAATAAGGTGCTAATTATTGGCTAAATGTGGCCCAGAAATTCCATATCAGTGCATTCCTGCTTTACATCATATCATGAAGTTTACTAAATACAAATTTCAGTGTCTCATTCCTGTCTTTGATGGTAGAATGTCTCAAAGTCTGTGTTAATGGGCAACTGTTTGAGCTTCCAGCATTATCCACTCAAGCTTCAGAACAGATGCTAAGCACTCAGAAGGGGTCACGTCTAAACAAGTTAGCGAGAAAACAACTGCACTTCTGGATAAAACGGCCTCAGTGGCTATTAATATCCTACCACACTCAGATCCTTCACCATATTTCATCCTTGCTAAAACATTATTAACACTCCTCTCCAGAATATAATTATTACAGCGGATTATCATAATAACATTTTTTTAAACAATATTACTTTAACAGTAGCATCTTGGTTTGAAAGCCCTTCCATTTATTTCAATTACAAGCATAGTGTGCAGTGTTTATTAATCAGCACGGCCCCCTTTTTTTGCGCCAACTTTAAACAGTAAATTAGCTAACCCCATTAACATGGACCGCTCCAAACAGGCTGTAATAGGAGAGGTAGTTACTGTGCAAATCGTATTATACATGTGGCGTCTCCGGGGCATGGCGAAGCGTGATTAGACCACGTTTGATCTGGCATCCGGCTCACTCTATTCTCACTAATTTCTGCTGGAATGTTTCAAAGAACCACCTAAAAGTTCCCACTCCTTTTTTCTCTGCCACCAGCTTAATTTCCCCCACTTAATGAAGTCCACTCCGCCTCTCATGTAGATAATATTGGGGTGGATTATGATGAATTAAAGACACTGGAAGACTTCGATGTGTGGAAGGCACTTAAAAGCTGGCTGATGATTCATCAATGGTTGTAAGTGTTTGGACTGTAAAGACCAACTTAGATCCTTTGACCATTTTAAATTGGTTAAGTTGAGACTTTGAGGCCTGCTGGTTGTTCTGAATTAAACAGAATGCTATTAAATTGTCATTAAAATGTACATATGGTATACTTTGCCAAACTGTAGAGAAAAAAAACTGCACAATCTCCAGATCTGAACCCCACTGAAAAAGCTGAGTTCTTGATTTTCTGCACCAGGAATGGCATAAAGTCATCCAAAAGCAATTGGAAAGTTTGGGTTGGGGTTATATAATATTGTAATATTGATTTCTAAGTGAAAAGTGAAAATATTATTGTGTTGTTGAAAAAATACTGCAGTGTTTAAAGACTGAATTTTTCTGCAAATATATGTTCTAAATAACACATTTCTTTATTTTTTTTATTAAGTTTTTATTTTTTATTAAATTGTTTACACATTTTATTCATAGAATTTGGCAGAAATTTGGGAGAAATGTTGTCAACTCCTAAAATTTTCAATATCTGTATATCCATTTATTTATCTATTGTTTTTATCAACAGATATTTATTACAGATAAGTGATGTGGCAATATATCAAGTTGTCACAGTATTTAACAGTTTTATTAATCAAACTCAAAATAAATCAATAAAATAAGAGCATAAGGGGTCAATATCCATGAGCTACAAACATCACCTATTATGTATTCAGAAAAGTACTGTAACATAATTTATTGCACAGTAGCATCATACTGCCCATCCCTAATGTATATGAGCAGGAGTGTGCTTATCATGCCTGGTGCTCTTAATGCAGAGTCATAAATGAGAAAAGAAAGGATAAAAAAAAAAACTCCCACTCATACACCCACAGTTTTTTCCTCTCCTTTTTGGTGAATGCCCGGTGTGTTGTCACTGGGCACTGGTCCGCACTGCCAAAAGATCCCCTGCGAGAAGTCAAACTTTCCTTAATGGCTTTGAATGAATAAAAACTAGCCTATTAAAATGCAATTCAGAGGCAATGAAAGCAGTAAGTGAAACAGCCGGCTAGCAGCAGAAGCATTGTGTATTCGGGGACATTGGGGCCACATTAATTTTTGCTTCGCGATGTCCGTCCCACGTGCACATTAGCATGGCTTGCACTGTAATCTGTCTTGCAGGAGAGGCTGGTGTCTCTAGTGGGGAAGCATGTGTGTGTGCGAGACCAGGCCGTAATTTAAAGGGCCAGTACTATGTTTGATGCAAACTTTTTCCTCTTCTGTCCCATCAACAATTAATCAGCTGTTTCTGCTGGTTTATTAGACTACTGCTGTGTTTTCATTAGGCATTCATGAGGAAGAGTGTCAAAAGAATTCTGATGCTGCTTTAGATGTTTTTCTTTTTCTCCCCCACATGTACGACTAACCACAGCAGAAAAAATCAACCACGAGGTTTTCATATGCCAGGGATGATTTATAGAAAGCTTAACTTTTACAAGGTGCTTTCAAAAGAGGTTTGCTCTTTTCTATTTTTGTCCTGCTCAAAGACAATGCCATGTTGGCACAATCAGTATTTGTATGGCTTGGTATAAATTGTCCCATGCCAGATGGAACTATTATTAGTACACTTTCCATATCTCTCTGCTTTGATTGCATTAAAATGTACACGTTCCCACCTGCGCTCGTGGCCATATCATCATAAAAAAGCGATGAATATGACAAGCGGCAGGAATAAAAAGGCCTTTTATTGCACATTGGGCTCGCAGGAAGTGCCAGGATTGTTGGTTGTTTGTTTGTTTTGTGATGAGCCAAGCCAATGCCCAGAGGACGTTTAGCCAGGCTCATGCAGACACCTCTTGTACTGCGCCGGATAAATCTTCCTCCAGGCAATGTGTCTTGGGTGCAATTTACAAAATCAACCTCGCTGTAATTAACATCTGGCATTTTTCCTAAGTAACAGCCATTTGCATTGAACAAGTGCCCAACAAACACACGGACAACTCCGAAACAGCCCGCAAGAAATCAAGCGATTAAGAAGCCATTGCGATTTGGACTGGAATGCTCTGCGGTTTCAAGGGAGGAATGAACAGACGTGGTGGTGTTTAAGTGTTATATCCACTGTGTGGTAGATGGCTTCAAACATTAGCTGTGAGTGAATGTACTCGCTGGGACCAGAGGGCATCACTACAAACATTTCTACTGTCATGGTTAATGGAACATACCAAAAGTGGGAATTTTGAGTTCTAGCAGTTTGAAATTTTCATTTATACTCTGTTACAAATAAGCAAGCCCAAAAGGGTTCCAAGGGTTGATGCAATGCCATTGCAGAACCCTTCTCATATTCCCTAAGTAAGTAAGTAAGTACAATATATTTCTATAACACATAAATAAACAGTTGCATCAAAGTGCTTTACATACTGAGAATGATGAGACCAAATGGAAAGTAGGGGAAAAGAACAGTAACAATAAAGAAAAATGGAGAATTACATAATAAAGAGAGAATAAAGTTGGGACAACCCTACTTTTTTTTTTTTAAAAAAGTCAAGATTATTTTTGCTTGCACTTCCTTTTGGTAGTTTCAGTAGCTGTAATGTTTAAAAAATAAAATTCCAAAATGTGATAATCATTTCTAGAGTTTTGATAAGAATACTGTCAAATCATTATTCATACAAAAAATGTTCTTAATACCAAAGAATACACTTTGATGAATATGAAGCTGTTTGCAAAATACGCCTTAAGTGTTAGTAACTAGTAGCTGTGTTAACGAAACCTCTTTTTTCCCTTATTTCATTGAAAAAGGGACATTTTAACAGAAGGCAATGCAGAGCTGATGCAATGATCAACAAGGTGGCTCATCCAAAGTGAGGTTCAGTCATTGCACTGGGACTGTACTGACCTTTGCAAATTCCCCCACTGGGAATCTCGACTGCATAATTTCTGTTAGTGGGGGACTGTGTTCGTGCTCTCCTCTGTTTTTTGCCATGGCCTAGTGGTATGGATCTGGTCATGTGACCAGAAGGTCGCCAGTTCTATCCTCAGACAGGACATGACTGAAGTGCCTTTGAGCAAGGCACCTAACCCCCTAACTGCTCCCCGGGCTGCCCACCGTTTCGGGCACAAATTCTCACAGCCTAGTGTGTTCACTAGTGTGTGTGTGTGTGTGTGTGTGTGTGTGTGTGTGTGTGTGTTTAAACCCCCAAGTCGATCATTTCCATCTGTACGACGTTACCAATTGAAACACCCCTGAGCTAAAAACCAGGGGTACTACTGTGTCCAGGGGTGCAATAACCACACATTTGTACAAGTACAGGTGTGTTACATTCCATATGTTTGTGTGTGTGTGTGTGTGTGTGTGTGTGTGTGTGTGTGTGTGATCACTTGTGTGA
>BRDA01052080.1:6515-64426 GCA_036984385.1 Crenuchus spilurus | reverse complement strand
GAAGGGGGGATGCCACACAGTGATAAAAATGGCCTTGTCCCTACTTTTTTGGGATTTGTTGACAACATGAAATTTTGAAACAACATATTTTTCACTTAAAATGCTACATTTACTCAGATTAAACTTTTGATCTGTCATCTATGTTCTATTACAAATAAAATATTGACATTTGCCATCTCCACATCATTGCACTCAGTTTTTATTCACAATTTGTTTAGTGTCCCAACTTTTTTGGAATCCGGTTTGTATAAAATGTATATAATTTGTTTTATTTATTAAATTACAGTATAAATGCATTGTAATGTTTTAGTCATAATGAAGTGATGTACTGATCTAAATAAATTCTGTCAATTCAGTGAACCTTCTTTTAAAAGTAAGCCTCACAGTGTTTAGATCCTCAAGGGCTTGATTGAGATGACCAAGTTTTTTATGAAGTGCTCCTCTGCGGCACAAGTCAAAAGCACTGTGCTTCCCTTGTTCAGCCATAGTTTGGGTCAAATTAGTCACTTCCCTCTCCAGATCTGCAGTGGTAAGACCCTCATCCAGCACCTTGAAGAAATCCCTGTGCAGAATCTGGATTTCATTCTGTAAACTGTGTTTGTCCTGCTGCTCACTGGGGACTGTATGCGTTCTCCTGACTTGCTGATCAATCTTGATGCTGCTCTCCTCTACCCGGGGAAAGACCTCTTCAAACCTGCCATCCCAGATGTTTCTAACCCACTCTCGGGGTGGATGTGTGTCAGGAATACTGCCCCGTTCCGCAGCAAAGACCTCAAAGTCTAGCAGTAATGGCAAACTGGGGTAGCGAAGGGGAGCAATGCATTCTGCAGATATTTTGGTCTTCTGCAGCAGGTCACATAGAGACTGACTCCTGTTTGGACAGATAAAACGACTTATTACAGCTCGTACATGTTCTAAAATGTAGGCATCATTTACATACATAATATACAAGTCTGTTAGCACACATTTTTATGAAACATTAGGTTAAGGAAAAGTTAAGACCCACCAAATTGTTTGTAAATATTTGTACACAGTAAATCTGCCAGTGTTAAATCAACACTATAATAGTTAAATTAACACTGAGGGTGTCAAAATGTAATAAATTTAACTCTAATAGTGTTGATTTAACACTGGCAGATTTACTGTGTAGATACCTATAACCATATGCATAAGTTAAGCTAGAGATAAGTTCCCAACACTTTATGAAAAGGCTAATTTTGTCCCCACCACAGTAAAACACATTTTTAGAGGTACAGCATTTTGATCAGCTCTCACCATGTCTTTGTTTGCAGTTTTGGATTGTTTGGGACTGTTTTTACTGCAACACTATTTTGACACTTGACTAAAGACACGCCTGCTACATCACATTGCGTTTATGCCAGTCAAACGAAGAAATGTGCCATTCTTTGTCAAAACTCTTGTTCAAGTAAAGTTATACCTCCTTCTGTACACCCATTAGTCTACTACAGGATTCTTCAAAACTGTCCCTGGAGGGCCCGTGTCCAGCACAGTTTGGTGATCTCTATGCTCAGCACACCTGTGTCAAATTCATTTGTTAATTGCCAGGTTTATTAGGAGTATCTGAGCTATGTGCTAGACAGATTTGAAAACTCCCAGTCTAATACAATGATCACCAAGCCTATCCAAACAGGGCCAATTTGGCTTTAAATTCCCATAAAGCAGAATCCACTACAGCTAATTCTACTTGGCTTTAAATAATTGATTAGATATATGACTCATAATAACGACTGAAATTAGAACCTGCAGTCACATCAACACTGTGTACATAAGGTTGCTCTAATGCATAATTGTAACAAATCTCAGTGTTTTTTAATGATCTGTCTAGACAAAGAGTGGGCAACTCCAGTCCTGTTCCAGTCCAGAACAGTTGATGATTTATTTTTCACCATGAGTTGAATCAGGTATGTTTGAACAGGAATATCACAAAACTGTGCAGGAATTTGGTCCCCCAGGATTGGAGTTGCCCACCCCTGGTCTAGACTGCATAACCTGATAAATACATATATGGGAATTTTGTGTATATTTCTTCTGTATAGGATGTAGCCTAGCTTAAATTCCTTTCCACGTTTTCCTTGTATTTACTGAAACATCACAAACTGACATAACCATATAACCTGGTAAGAATATGTGGCTGCTCCTTCAGTTTCTTATGAACGTATGCCAGCTTAGCAGAGCTGAGCTTCTTCCTTCTTTTTTTGGTCCTGGATCTGGACCGACAGACACTGGTACACCTGCTGGACTGCTTTTTCAGGATCCTCCACCCTCTGACTCCACGACGCTGTGGTACACTGGGGCTTAGGTTAGAGCTCGGATGCTCCGGAGAGGTACGTTTAACAGGAATATTTGATTTAGCCTGAAGTGTACTGAACTGAGAGTCAGTCTGGGTGTAGATGTAGGACTGCTGCTGCTGCTGCTGCCAGACATGCTGCATTTCTTTGCTGATGGTGCTGAAGTCAGACTGCATCTTTAGTGAACACTCAGGAGTTAAGTGTGGAGCAGAGAAAGGACGTTTCACCTAAAGTGTGCGAGAAAATCAGAGAATACTTTAAATATGGCCAGCTCCTCTAAAAACATCCACTATAAAGAATCAACAACAAAACCTGTTGCTCTGAGTGGACCTTCAGTGATGACACTTGGATCAATTTATCTGTTTGGAGGTCCAGCAAAGACTTGTACTTTCTGGTCAGAACAGTTTCCTGGGAAAGAGGAAAGCCAGACATTCAATAAGATCAATAAGAATAGTGGAATAAATGTCCTAATTGGCTCATGTTTCATTTTCATATTGAAAGCACCAATGAGATGGTGATACAGCTCAAATTACATCTTTGCCCAGTTTCCCAAAAGCATTACTGTACTAGGAACAGCTTAACTGGTAGAGAGAATGTTCAACAGAATGCTCGCTCTATCATTTAACTGTGATCTGTGTGCTAAGATGTTTTTGGGAAACCAAGCCCAGACTCTGTGTTTATCCCATCATTCAACTGTTTCTGAATGTTTTTGAATGATGAAGTAAATACAGTGTAAATACATATGGTGTTATCTAGTGTGAACAAACACAGAAATAATTGTAATAAAGCTCCAACTGTTGTACTCCAACTGAGATTAACTGACAATAGATGTGCTTAGCTTCATATCCTTCTGATCACTGCCTGATTCTGTCACAGCTTGCAGACCAGCTGATGGATTCTCACTGGACAGATCAGGAGGAGAAACCTAAAGACACACAATTATAGAAATGTTAGAGCAATCATCTTGTAAGAAACCGTAATAATTTCAGTCTTAGCTTCAGTTAAAATGTGAATGAGTTATTAAAATGGAAATCTGAGTTATTTATCTCTATGTGATTTTAAGATAAGACCACTTTAGAGAACGATTTAGAAATCATCCGCAATTCAATTAAGGCCCCCGCAGTTCTTTTTATTTAACGATTCTTCTAAAATAACCATCCAGCCTCTGTACCCGGTGCTCTCTGCTTCTTATGAGATTACTGGTTGAAGCAGTATGAGACATCAATTTTAATCTAGAGACAAAAAAAGCTACAATATGTTCTTCTCAGTGGAATAAAAGGAGTCCGGAGAATACGTACTAACAGCAGAGAGCAGATGGGGTGGGGTCATGCTGTATTTTCTGCAGTAAACACTGCTGTTAAGAGTCCCAGTGGACTGGCAGAGAAATACAGGTCCATCTGCTAACTGTGAAGATGCTCTGCTACTTTACCTGGTACTTGGGGAAAAGTCTGTCTTTTAGAATACATGGAGAGCAACTGAATTTCGGAGGTGCTGGACTCCAGTACATCCTCAATCCACCGTCACACAGAGTGGCCTGTGGAATTAAGGCAAAAGGCAGCCAAGTTATTCAAAATTATTAGAAAATTAGATAATAATGTCTAATGATGTTTTGTATTTCTTTATCATCTCAGAATCAGAATGATATAATGATATAAAATGATATAAAATGTGCTGTTAAGGCATAAGGTCCCTAAACTTTTTATTCATTTTTCCATCACGACAATATGATAAGTGAATTAAGGTAATGTGGTGGGAAGGTGCTGAGTCACAAGACTGACAGTGACAGCATCATCAAAATCTTCAATCTGTCAAGTGAAGCCCTGTCAAAAATCCTGATGGCATATGTCAAACTATGAGAAACTGCCTTAGGGAAGAGGAGCAGAGGTTTCATTTAAGTTCCTAAAAAACACTGAAAATATAATGCCAGCTTTTAGATGCTTCATTGAGATGTACATTTAAGATAGGTGGCTATAGCATTAATACCATAACATACTAGAATATTATATTAAATAATATTATAATATTATTTAAATAAGTACCACTAGAAACTACAAACCGGATTCCAAAAAAGTTGGGACACTAAACAAATTGTGAATAAAAACGGAATGCAATGATGTGGAGATGGCAAATGCCAATATTTTATTCGTAATAGAACATAGAAGACAGATCAAAAGTTTAATCTGAGTAAATGTAACATTTTAACATCTTTCACCTATAGAGAACATTTGGTGCATTATAAAGAGGAAGGTGCGGCAAAGAAGGCCCAAGACGATTGAACAGTTAGAGGCCTGTATTAGACATGAATGGGAGAGTATTCCTATTTCTAAACTTGAGAAACTGGTCTCCTCTGTCCCCAGATGTCTGTTGAGTGTTGTTAGAAGATGGGGGATGCCACACAGTGGTGAAAATGGCCTTGTCCCAACTTTTTTGGGATTTGTTGACACCATGAAATGTTGGCACCTCCACATCATTGCATTCAGTTTTATTCACAATTTGTTTAGTGTCCCAACTTTTTTGGAATCCTGTTTGTATATTACTGATTAACCATTTCATCACTTTCTATCATAATTTAGTACTACAGGCATATTATATATATATATATATATATATATAGTCATATACAGACGCATTCCAAAAAATTTGAATGTCATGGAAAAGTTTGGGCTGATTTCTCCACAGTATTCTAATTTTTTGAAATCCTGCTTTCGTAGGATTTATGAGCTGGAAGCCCAAATTATGTGAAACTAAACAAATAAATACTTGTAATTGTTTAATTTGTGGGCTATAAAATCTATAAAAGTTTAACTTTTTTAATGGAATTATGGAAATTAATAAACTTTTCCATGATATTCTAATTTTTTGGAATGGGTCTGTATATGTATATTACATTGAACAGTTAAAGGTCACATCATCAATGTGAATTTTGAATAGTAAGGAATAATGTTCTAATTTTCACTGTATATTAATCAATTTGGTAAATAACATAATTAGAAAATGTTTATGTGTTGCCATCTCTGTAATCTATATAAATCTAATTCTCCCATCCTCCAGGATTATAACTTAAAGTTACATGTGTCTTTGATGCCACCTAGTGACCAAAAAAACTGAAATGCAATAAACGGGCATGATTTATCAATTGCTTTTTTTGTATTGATTGTCTGAGGATAATTGACTAAATTTGACTTTAATAGAAACGCATGGTGTATGAGTCAAACAGGTTAAAATTTATTAGTCTCTACTAATCAGGTAAGGGGGAATTATGTTTTTTTCCAGATAATTCATCCCATAAGTCATTCAGAGTGTGTTATTATGAAATGGTGCATTGTAGATCAACTAACTGACTTCTATACGATGGTTCTTGCATTAACCAGCGGTCTACAAGACAAATATAAACATGTTATTTTATGTATAATGTTAATAATGATAAAATAATTATAGTATTTGCCTTACAGCATCATGTAATGCTCCGTCATAAAAGTATTTTTAAAAATACAATGTTTAAGGCCAAAATTTTTATGGTCAAAACTATCATAAATGTTTCAGGCATCAGGCAACATTTTTGTAACTTTTTTAATAGCATTGTGAAAGATATTATGAGCATTTCAAAACAAACCACTCTGAATCTTAAATAAATGCTGTTGTGATGTGATATTGATTTTAAATTGGTGAAATTCTTCTGTAATTCAATCATTCTAATTGTGGCTGTGTTAAGCTTTCATGAGACATTGATCACTTTGATGTCCTACCGCATGTCCACACATGATCATCCTGGGCTTCTCCACATAGTATTCAGCAATCTTCTGCCAATCTGCCAGAGTATCTGATGACTGTGCATGAAGGTGTATGATACCACCTGTCTGCTCTGTATCTTCAACATGTTCCACAGGATTACCTTCACACATCATCCTACAGCACACAACACAGCACTGAGCACATTTTGTTTCTACCTCTATACACATATATTATATACTTTACATTTTTACATTTTTAATTTTGTATTTATATTTTAATCTTACATAACATTTGCATTTTTGCACTTTTTGTACTTTTACACTTTAGTTTTAGATTTTATACTTTAAATTGTATACTTTAAATTTTAATTTGTTATAGCTTTGTGTAAGCAGGTTGTTGTATAAACATGTAATGTGCAAGTTGTACCATGTATTACTATATATGTGACAAATACAATTAGATTTTGATTTGATTTTACAGAGAAATGTTAATTGTAAAAGTACCAGTTTCTAAAATGATTAAACAGGCAATTAATACAGTCAAACCACATAGATCCAATTAATAAGAAACAAAACACACAGTTTAAAGAAGTAATATAATAATTTTAAAAAATTCAGGTTGCACCTGTCAGTATTAGGGTAGGCTTCCATGTGTCTGAATCCTGCCCTCTGCTGGTGAGACTGTGGAGTTGTTGTGAACATGCCCTGAGTGTGGCAGATCCTGGATGCCAGCTGTAATTCCACAGGTAAGACATGCGATGCAGGAATGGTGCAGAGATGGTGGATGGTTTTGTACTCTCCTGATCTGTTGAAAACACAAAATTATGGGAAAACAGAACGTGTTTCCTCAAAACTATCAATGCAGGTTTTGAAAGTTCTTTTTGAAATGTGTTCACAGGGAACAGCAGGAACGTGAGCTCGGCAAATGTCTTTAGTTCCAAAATTAATTCCAACACCCATTTGCTGAGAATAATGTGTTGGATTTCTTTCACTTTTGATGTAATAAATTTAATTATATTGCTATTTTAATATTATAATTAAATGACCTTTTTCATCTAAATTTTACTGTGCCAGTTTTCCAGTGTTTTATTTTCTGTCTGTGTGAGGCACTTTGAGATTTTGTAAAATTAAATGTACTGTATAAGAAAATGTTATTAATAAGAACCAACTTATTCACAACAGTAGTACACACACAGGAAAGTGACCTATGCTTTTGTCCCACCTGTGCGGTGAGCACCCACACAATAGTGGGCGTTCCCAGAGCAATGGGCAGCCCCATCATCTACAGTGCCCAGGGAGCAGTTGGGGTTAGATGCTTTGCTCACCTTTAGGTTACAGCCCATAATTAATAATAATAATAATAATTATTATTATTATTATTATTATTATTATTATTATTATTATTATAACTGACAAAGCAAGAATGCAACATTTACATTAAAATGTAAATTAGAAATTATATATATATAATAAAAAGGTATTGGTTTCCACTTGGTATTCATTATATTAACATTATGGAAAGTGTTTTGATAAATATTTTCACTGAAGATGGTTCCTTTACTCTAACAGTCTTTGTCATTGATGTTGCTAAAAAGGGATCTAAAATGTACCTCAAACTGAACTGTCATTTATCAGTCTATTTACACAGATTGACTACACCATAACTTCTCACCACTGTTTGAACTGGAGACAGAGGAGGGTGAAATCGTGCCTGGGTCTGTGTGTGGGCTCACTGTGTTAGTCAACCTGCAAGCAGGCAGGCCAGGAAGCATGGCCGCCTCCTTCTGCACTGACAGCAGCAAATTTATGGCGGGCATTCACTCTAGCTTGTCACAAACCAGATTTATCACCTCTCTTTGGCACACATAAGCCTCAGCGACAGACCTGGAAGGTCACGGCAAAGTCATCGGCCACGCCTTGCTGCAAAGGAAACATTCCTAAAGCGTGAAGGGCAACCTCCAACCCACTTTCTATCCATCTACCCTACAGGCAGACTGCTATCATTTAAGGCCTCTCAGCTGCAGCCAGAAGAAACCTTTTCAGTGAACTTACACAAACTGGAAGAAGCTGATAATTAAAAGGCACTTGGTGAGAGGGGGTGAGAGACAAAGGGGAGGAGTGCGGGGGTGAGCAGGCTCCAGGCTGACCTGGCACATGGCTGAAGGGTGGAGGTGATGGGTAATTATTGACTTCGTCACTGCCTCTTTAATGGTGCTGAGATGTAGCTGGTGACAGCTTAGTCATCTGAGCCAGAGGCCACCCTCAGAGTAGAGAGATGCTCAATGAGATTGACACGCTGATAGTGAGTTGATGGCAGTGAAGTTACTATATAATACAAGTGGGAGCTGAGAAAACAGAGACACTGACTAACACGAGGCTTACTCACTAAGGCTGTAATAATATGTAACAGGAAGAAAAGTATAAAATGTTTACATATATGGGTACTGTTGTAACATGGATTAGAATAACTCTAATAGTATATACACTGCTCAAAAAAATAAAGGGAACACAAAAATAGCACATCCTAGATCTCAATGAATAAAATATTCCAGTTGAAAATCTTTATTTATTACATAGTGTAATGCGTTGAGAACAAAATAACATAAAAATTATCAATGTAAATTATTACCCCTTGGAGGTCTGGATTTGGAATCATACTCAAAATCTCATACCACCCTCATGGAGTCTGTTTCTGACAGTTTGAGCAGAAACATGGATATTAGTGGCCTGCTGGAGGTCATTTTGCAGGGCTCTGGCTCTGCTCCTCCTCTTCCTCCTTGCACAAAGGAGGAGGTAGCGGTCCTGCTGCTGGGTTGTTGCCCTCCTACGGCCCCCTCCATATCTCCTGGTGTACTGGCCTGTCTCCTGGTATCTGCTCCATGCTCTGGACACTGTGCTGACAGACACAGCAAACCTTCTTGCCACAGCTCGCATTGATGTGCCATCCTGGATGAGCTGCACTACCTGAGCAACTTCTGTGGGTTGTAGACATCGCCTCATGCTACCTCTATGGTGAGAGAACTGACAAAATGCAAAAGTGACCAAAACATCAGCCAGAAAGGATGAGAACAGAGAAAAGGTCTGTGGTCACCACCTACAGAACCACTCCTGAATAGGGGTTATCTTGCTAATTGCCTCTCATTTCTACCTGTTGTCTGTTCCATTTGCCCAACAGCAGGTAAAATTGATTCACAATCAGTGTTGCTTCCTAACTGGACAGTTTGGTTTCACAGAAGTGTGGTTGATTTGTAGTTACATTGTGTTGTTTAAGTGTTCCCTTTATTTTTTTGAGCTGTGTAGTTTATGTTTACACTGTATCCAAGCAGAATAGTGAGGGAAAAATCTGAAACAACTGTTGAACATGAGTCTTTCTCATTCACATATTTCATTAATTGCTCAAAAGTTTAATGCAATGTGTATTTGTGAATAAAGCTCCTTTAAGGTTGCACCCATTGGTGATATATGCATTCAATGTCAATAAATAAGCACAACAAAGAATTGACTCTATTGATTATTTTGATTTTGGAAGAAATGTAGGATGTGCAAATGTTTACAAACACTTGCACATATATTTTGTTTGAGTTAACATAGATTCCTACAGTGGTTCTCCATACCTGATCTAGCTCCTTTTCAAGTTCACACATAACTCATAATGAAGCTTAGTAGATGAGATGGCTCAGCTATGCTGGGAAAGGCAGTTCTTGTAATAGTTCCCTTGATTTGGAGCCGATAACCAAAATATTTTACCACAAAAAGCCTTAAAACAAGGTTTACTCTTTTTTTGGAGTCCAGGTTGCAACAAGGGAAAGATCACGGATGGCTCTTTGTTGCTGGGACACCTTTTGTGGTCTTTGGACTGGAGCAAACCTACCACCTCTAGCTTCCAATACAACCTTATCAGTCACCTTTAAAACAAACAAAAATGGCAAATTACATACAGAATTAATTATATTAGGAATGTGTATTATGTGTGTTATAATAGTACTTGAGAGGAAAGGTCTAGAAGTTCCCTTTCAGAGATGAGCTCAGGATCTCTTGAGTGTGACATGTCCACATTATAGCTTCTTGCCACAACAGGTTGATGATGTGTAGATGCTGAAGGAATTTCTTTTTGGAAGCCTTCTTGGAGCTGTGAGGCAAAAAAATCAATCTGGAGCTTTAGGAAGGGTGCTTTCACACATGCATTGTTTGGTCCGGACTTTTGGACTTTTCAGTTTGGTTCGAAGAAAAATAGCAGGTGTGAAAGACCAAAAGAGGTGGTCTCAGTTTGGATCTACTGAACCATGGTCCGGTTTGTGTGCAGTGTGAAAACACCTTTCTAGAAGGTTCAAACTTTCGGACCAAATACAGGAAGTTGACGCAGGCGTTGAACAACAACAGAAGAAGAAAAATAAGCTGCTGTGTAAGTGATGACAACAGCACGTAGGTGTGTCATACAAAAAGTCTTTGGTGAGCTCGCAAAAATGCTGTGTGAAAACAAACCTAACCGGACCAAATATATACAAAGTAACAAACACACGAACCTTGTATCAGACCATGTTCTGGACTTTCAGGTGTGAAAGCACCCTAAGATACAATCATATGTTCTTATTTCTGTCAATAATCATGTATATGTAATATATAAATGTATGAAGTGGAAGGTGAGATGTCAACATCAAGTAATGTCACTGAAGCCTATTATTGTTTGAACTAGTTTCTAAAACTAACTCCTCCTGAAAAAGAGATTGCTATTATATTGAAGATACAACAACAAACAGTATCACGAACAAGGTCAAACTCAACAACTAAATTATTGAGAGTATATATATATAGAGTATATACTCTGCTAGAAACGTAAAGTACAAATCATCATAAAGTACAAATAAAACGATACATAAAGGAATGGTTCACAAAAAATACACATTCCCCAAATGTAGTCAATCATCCAAGACATGTTTGATTTCATGAGCTTAGGTTAATTCACTAAAATATTGAACATCATGATGTCTATTTCAGAGAAAAAAACTCATGCGTGTGTTTTTCTTACAGTGTTGTCAGTCAAATAGTGTCTAAATGCAAAGATTATTTTTTTGTGTTTAAACCCATTTCTACTAAATAACAATGTTGTAATCTATCTCCAGCAATTATCAATCAATCAATCAAATTTATTTATAAAGCGCTTTTTACAACTGATGTCACAAAGCAGCTTTACAGGGTTAGTAATAACAGACATCAAATCATTAATCCCTAATCCCCGGTGAGCAAGCCAACGGCGACAGTGGCAAGGAAAAACTCCCTCTGTATTACTCTTCTACCCCAACAAAGGAAATCAGAGTACATGTCCCTGTTTACAGTATCACTGTAATGTATTCAATGATAATGCCTGTATCATGATATGCATAATATCACAAGGTTCTTGCCAAGACACAGTCGTAATTCACTGATATGATAATGAACTCAGAAGCCAACAAAGGCAGTTTGCAAACCAATGGTCTGCAAAGAATTTGCTCAAAGAATAACATTTTGCTGAATAGAAAATTACATTTTGAATCATTTGCTACTTGGTGTGACATTCTGTTTCCTAATGCAATAAACTTAATAGATTAAATGCTTCTGGGCCACTGTACATATGCAGTAATGTGTGTATACTAGACCTATTCCTAAGAAGAAATGTTAAAAAGAGTTTTTGTAATAGAGAATCAAAACAGTATCACAAACTACAGTGTCTGTACAGTTTGCTCACCTCCATCAACTCTTTCATCATCACATCAGAGGGATAGGAGGCTCCACGTGTGACTGGACTCTGTGAAGATGCAATGGGTTCATTTGCTGTGTGTCCACTTTCCTTTGACAGTGTCTCCGACACTGCTTCCTGTGGCACCATCTCGTGGTCAACCTCCTGTGGTCCCTCTTTTGCAATTTCTCTTGCTTCTTCTAGCAGTTCTGCAACAGATTTCACACTCTGAATGGTGCTGGTGGCAGAGCTGCCTTTGGAACTCCCTGAACTACATTTAGAGGATGTCTGCAGATTATTTAGCTGCCTTCTCTTTTTCTTGCTTCTGTGCTTCAGTTCATTAGCGTCCAGCCCCTCAGTAACAGTGATCACTGTAGTTTCATCAGAGCTAGAGGAGGTCTGCAAGTGTTTTGTCCTTAAGAAAGTCAAATGCTCATTATGAATGCTAGGAGTTTTCTTCTTTTCAGCTGACACCTGCTGTGAATGAGTGCTGGTTTTAAAAGCAGCCCCTGCTGATGAAGGTCTCTCTGATCTGGGCTTAGCAGGGGGCTGTGGCCTTCTAGACAGAGATGCTAACCTAACTGTTCCTACAAGAGATACTATGGCTGGCTTCATGGTTGTCTGATGTCCATTACCGTGCTTTGGTGAAGTCTTTGTACTTATAGATGTGTCTTCATGGGGCAAAACTGACTGTAGGCTTTTTCTTGTCTTTGAGATACTGGGTGGAAAGGTTGTTTGTGAGATGGAGGAGATCGGAGGCAACCCAGTTTGGAGTTCTACAGAATTTAATAATTCAGAAGACACAGTTGGCTCTCTAAGCTCCAGTGCAGTTTGTGTGTGGTGAACATCTGCAGACTCTGGATTTACTTCACTAGGTAATTTGAGTGTGACTAGAGACTCTTGATGTGAACTCAGAGCTGTATTCTGCCATGACTCACCCAAAAGGTGCCCTAAAATTTGATAATCCTGTTGAGATTTTTTACGCAGTTCCTCAACTAATTTCTTCATCTTCAGCTCCTCGCTGTGCTTTAGTGTCCTCAGTGGCCTTGGCATGTTTCCTGCATGTGCAGAACCACAGAAACATACAGTACCTAAAATCATGATTATCACATGACAGGCTTTAGATATTAGTGTTTGTTATGATGTATGTCCCAGAAAGTAAAAATACTGGGCTCAGATAAAAAAAGCTATTCTCTGTTAACCCTTTAACATTCTGCTCAACCATTTGGTAGAGCATATTTGAGTCACTATATATTATTGAAGAAGGCATTGAACTTAACACAATGTGATTGTGCCGTCTCTACCAATCAGTAGAAAAACAACTGGTGCTGTTGTACCACCACACAGATGAGTGTGGTGTTTAAAAATGTAACAAAACTAGCATGTTATTGCACAGTTTTTGTTTTTGTAGTTAATGTTCTGACTTTACCAAAAAGTGCAATTTCATTGTATATTTAATGTGTACATTTAGAACTGTTGCATGTTTTAAAAAATAATAAGAGTTAAATTTATTTTTTCTTAGTGAGGGTATTAAAGGGTTAAAGATGCTGGGACAACTGGTTTCAGAAAAGTGAAAGGGTCCATTTCTGAAATTAAATATCCCATATTTGCTCCTGTTGTTTTCAGGAGCAAATATGGAATATGTGACAGCAGGACTGGACCTTTTCTATGCAAAGATCTAAATTTAATAGCTTTATGTTAGAGCTAATACTTCATTATGAATCAGCAAATTCTTCCCTGTTCACACAGCCAAAACACATTAAACAAATTACCACACCTAGTTTATTTAAAGTGCTAGCAAGCTAGCTCACCTAGCTAATGGATATTGGCTAACATAACAGTGACTAAGGGCAGTCTTTCAACACTTCAGTAAAATACAAACCTTTTTCTTTACTTTATTTACAGATTCAGAACTCTTCAATGCCTTTGCTTTTATTCTTCCAATAAAATAAGGTTAGCTTGCTAATTAGCTAATGACCACCAGGAGATGCTAATAGACATGCCTAGGTAATTAGCTAGGTTTTAAAGTTACCTCCAGATGAAAGCAAATAATAAAAATGCCAGTGTTTTTATTGCTTTTTAAATCCAATTTTACAACTTTAGTTATATCTTTCAGTTTTCCGTAAATTAGATAAACACCACAATGTATTTCTAACAATATCCATTTGATTTTGTTTTTTAAACTTGCGTGGATTCACCAAACACAAAATAAATGTAACATGTGAAGTGTATTTATCTTAGTGTTTGAAATATATTTTGGAATGAAATAATGTATTTGAAATGCGTCTCTCATAAATGCATATAAATGTTTGCTTTATTTGCTTACATAAGTAAAGTAGGTGATTTGTCTTGCAAACAGTTTTTGTTGTGTTTCTTGAAATGCTCTTTACAGTCAGATGGCAATCAGGAAATCAAATGCTCCAAGGACATAAAGAAAAAGAGTTGTTTTCTATATAAGCCACATGACTAAAAACCCCATTCAATCACTTCACTCAGACCAAACTAAAGGTTTGGATGGCATAGATGCTTTCCTACCTACCTCATTCCACCAAGACTCCACACCTGCACACAGACAAACACACATCAAAGAACATTTAAATGTTTACACTGCTAAATATAAAAAAGGGCTGGAAAGTGATACAAAAGACTGCTGTTCTGCTACTAGACAGGTAATTATCCAATTTATTTTGTGTATGGGATGATTTGTTATTTTTCTTGATTTGTAGCCAATGAAGTTGCTTTTGTAAAGCTGTAAATGATTGATCATGTCTCTATTAGAAAAATGTTAAGGGTTTCATACATGTGACATGAGACATGAGGTAGGTGCAGTGGCTTTAGAAGGAGGGATGAAAGTAGGGGGTGGGACTTTTTCAGTTTGAATTTTTAATAGCTTACCCTTACTAGTTTCCATAAAATGACATATCCCAGTTTTAAATAGACTGATAATTTTAAGTTAGCTACTGTTTTTCTTGTTTATTAGTATTTTGTGTTTTGATATTTGGTCTTTTATGTCTTAATTGATAATAATTAAGTGGTAATTCTTATTTGAACATGGGGCGAGAGTATAGACTTTTACTTTGTTCTCAATTAGGACAATACTTGTTCAGTGTTGGGACGTTAAGAAACCTAGCAAGCTCAAACAAAATTATTTATGTAAAATCATTCATACATTCATTCATTCATTATCACACCCGCTTAATCCTTATTAGGGTCGCGGTTCTATGTAAAATCATTCTTTTTTATTTCTAAACTTAAAATCACAAATACTTGTTGTAGTTACATATTAAACATGTTATCATGTTTGATTTTCAGCAGGGTCTGACTATGAGTTTATTAATTTCAGCTCTCAGCATTTCTGAGTTTGTTTTCTTAATGTCAACACATTTTTAGTTATGTCCCCCTTTTAAAAATTATATTGAATGAAAATTATTATTAAAAATTAATGCACAGTCCTTGGGTCAGGCCTCCAACATGTACTAAGCTTGAAACGGTTATTGTTACTTTCCAGTACAGCCTAACCTGTCTAGCTAGTAAATTTTAAAATGTCAAGATAGTGTGTGATAGCAAGATAGTGTGAATGATAGCAATGCTGGTTAAATCAACACTGTTTCATTATGTCTCAGCTTAACACAAGATTTGAATAAAGGAAGACTTGAACTTCCAGTTAAGTTATAATCAATGCCTGTGAAATAACAGGGGTATAGTGTATTCCACACTGAAATATTTGATAACTTGAGTGCATATTAACCTTTTTAATGTTATATTTAATAGGCAATATAAATAATTCCTTTAAAATTAAAGCGATGATATGTATGCAGTAGTAGGGACAGAAAAAGGAGAGGTCAGATCCAAGTTATTTGAAAACAAAGAAAAACTGTTTTGGAAAACTGCTTGTAGATGTCACTAAAATGTTCCAATTTCTAACAATAATAAGATGAAGACATTTTTAGACACATTGTATTGCTTTTCTACTGCTTTTGCTTTATACTGGGACTGATTTGAAAATATTTCCGCACCTTTCCTTGAAATATTTTAAGCTCAAATATTAATTTGCATTCATAATGTCTGACATCAAATATAAAAGTATTGTGAATAGAATTATATGAGCAATTAAGTTGAAAATCATATCAACCAAATAGTTAAAACCAAAGGATCAAAATCTGTATAAGAGAAAGAATTAGTCATACAAAATATATGATTGCACAGTAAACAGTTTTGCAACAAAATAAATTTGCAAAACTTCAAAAATATAAAAAAGAAACATAATAGTCCAGTTTTATATTAAATGGTTCAAATAGGCTGCCCATTTCTGGGGAAAATTCTGGATGTTGTAAAATTAACTCATTTAACTCTTAATTGATAATTGCATAGTTTCCATACTGCACAAAAAGTACAGAAAGATGCTGAAAAGCCACAAACCTCAAAGAAAATAATATTTTTTGTCAAATTAACATTTCAAGTGTGCATTTCAGTGAAAAATAAACTTTTTAACAATTCATTAAAATAAACAGATGTATCATGCATAGCTGACAACATGCAATGTTATCTGAATTCCGCAACAAACATATTAAGATGAATTAATTTGCCAATGTGATTTTCACACAACGGAATTTGACCTCTGCATTTAACCCATTCATGCAGTAAAACACACTTTGTGCCCAAAGCAGTCTATCCTTCACCGGCACCCGAGGGAGCAGTTATCAGTCATGTCCTGTCTGGGGATCAAACCGGCAACCTTCTGGTCACAAGACCAGATCCTTACCGCTAGGCCATAGCTGCCCCCATATTGCTGTTTATATTCTTCTGAAGCTTACATAACCTATAATAACATGATCATTGTCCGGAGGCAAAATATTTTACACAAAACTATGAAAATGCATAGTGAGGTGCACCAGTTCCAGAATATATTAAGTGCCACATCAAAAAAAGTAGAAAATTGTTTAAAAGTTTGTGTTAATAATCTTATTTACAAAGATAAACTGTCATATATTTTATATTCATTAGACATAAAGTGATATTTCAGGCATTTTTGTCTGTTTTGCTGTTGATCGGTATGTCTTATAGCAGTTTTTATCCTCAGGTCATAGCCCTCATAAATAGCTGTCAACCAACATCTGCTATGCCATGGCATAGATATACTTCTAATAGTTATTCTTCCATTGTACACCATAATTCTATATATAATTATAATGGGGTGCTACAATGCACATTGTGTGTCTCTAATTATTTTAATGTGTGTTATATTGTGTATAGTGTATGCTGTGTATACTGCATGTTGTGTATTGTCTCTAAATTATATGTACAGTACCTGTATATTGTATATAATAGAGAGACACCAGCAGCCAGAACCAAATTATTTGTGTCAGCATATTTGACCAATCTGATTCTGATTCTGACTCTCATGAAAATTAGAAATGCAGAATCCCAAATTATTGTTGAAATTTAAATTATTCAAATATTTCATTTCAAATTTGAATAATTTAAAACTAAATCAATATTAAAACAAAAAAGAAATGTTTAAATATGTTGTGAGATAAATACTTGAGAAATCAGGCACAGAAAGCTGGGATCTTTCAGCAGCCAAATGTGAGTAATGTCAGTGTGAGAAGGTTAAGAGCAGACATGTTTTCTCATTTGTCAGACACACTTACATGCATTACATTTGTTTTTGCAGTAAATATAATATTGGACATTCGTTTGACATTCAGAATTCTGTTTTTCTTTTCACAACCTTTACTAAACTGCACTTGTTATGATGATGCCAGAATACAGCCGATTAGCTTTGTGTTTGCTCCTCAGTGAGCTACAGTGTTATGGGCTGTCAAGCTGTAGTGTTAAAGACTGCCAAGCTGTAGTGTTAGGGACCGTCAAGCTGTAGTATTTGAAACCGTCAAACTATAGTGTTAGGGACCGTCAAGTTGCAGTGTTAGGGACCGTCAAGCTGTAGTATTTGGAACTTCAAACTGTAGTGTTCGGGACCATCAAGTTGCAGTGTTAGGAACTGTCAAGCTGCAGTGTTAGCTAATGTCAAGGTGTAATGTTAGTGATGGTCAAGCTGCAGTGTTACTGACCGTCAAGCTGCAGTGTTAGGGACCTTCAAACTGCAATGTTAAGGACTGTCAAGCTGGATTTGGGGACTGTCAAGCTGCAATGTTAGCTAATGTCAAGGTGCAGTGTTAGTGATGGTCAATCTGCAGTGTTATTGACCGTCAAGCTGCAGTGTTAGGGACCTTCAAAATGCAGTGTTAGGGACTGTCAAGTTGTATTTTAGGGACTGTCAAGCTGCACTGTTAAGGACCGGCAAGCTGTAGTGTTCGGGAACTTCAAACTGTGTTTGGGACTATCAAGTTGCAGTGTTAGGAACTGTTAAGCTGCAATGTTAGCTAATGTCAAGCTGTAGTGTTAGTGATGGTCAAGCTGTATTGTTAGGGACTGTCATGCTGCAGTTAGTGACCGTTAAGCTGCAGTGTTAGGGAGCGTCGCACAATTACCGTGAAGAAATACAGCGTTTTAGCGGCCTGTAGCCACTGACACGTATTCAAGTTGAACAAACAAAACTTGCATGCGATTTATATCATTAATTTTAGCCATTCTCATCATTTTTATTCTATTGATAATTTTATTATTTAGTGATTCATATTATTTTTGGATTTTTGAGAAGGTGTGACCCTAGTGAAGCCTATGAAATTAAATATATAGACATAAGTTTTTACAAACTGCATAAAGACAGTGTTACAGGTCCAGACCTGCCCTGTTTACGTCTGTCAGACGCGGGCTGTACTTTACGGCCACAGCTAAAGCTAAGCCACTCCGATAAAGTTAGAACTATTTTAACCACATTAGAACCAAAACAAGTAATTCCAGTTAATACATGATTTCTCAAACATCTCTGTTGTATCACATTCTGTGGACTAGTGAACTACATGCTGAATTTAGAGATAAATATAAAGTTACCTTCATTAACTTTTCTCAACTCCGCTCTCCGCGCGGGGCAGCAGTTTGGTCTCCTAGCAACATGTACAGTAAACTGAGCTGTAGAAACAGGAAGTTTTCAGCTCATTTAAAGTACAAACTCGCTGTTGTTCACATGTTCAGCGCACACAAATAACAGTGTGAAGGATCAGGACTGCTTTATGTGTCCAGTATTGAAGTTCTATTCATCTAGTTTTGTTATACAGGCAATCAAAACTCTCAGGACCATTTCTTCTTTAGCATTTTAGCCAGACATTGACTTCTGTCTGTGCTATGTAACTAAACAAACCCTAGACATAAATACTCATAAAGAGACAAATAGCATAAAAAGTCAAGGCAAGCACGTAATCAGAGCATTATGAATTTATTTAGATAAAAGTAAATACACTAGAAGCCCATTCTCTCTACTTAAAATAAAAATTATAAAGCACCTAATTGCTCATCTAAAAATATGACATAATACTGCAAAATGATAAATTAATATATCAAAATAACGACTACATATGTCTCTCAACATAATGAGCCGGTATCTCAAACTAAATTAGTATATAAAAATATAACATTTTAGTGTCTCTAAATATCTAAATATCTCAGAATAACGACTTTATCACAATAATCACTTAGCAACTCAATATGACATAATGCACCAAAATAACTACTCATGTCTCTCAACATAATGAGCCAGTATCTCAAAAATAATGACTTAACATCTAAAAATAATGATCTATTATCTCAAAATTACGAGACAATATCTTATAAAAAATTACTTAGTAGCTCAAAATAATATATTATCTATAAATAATGACTAAATATCTCAAACAATAACGCATTACTCAAAATAATGACTTACAATCATTTAATAATAAAAAATAAATAAATAAACAGGTAGAGAAAGGATGAAGCAACATCTTCAAAATGTGTTCTTCTGCTTCTTTATTTGTGTGAAAGTTGGAGAATAAAAAGCAGCACAAGATATCTGATATCTGTGAACTTTGGTGTTTGAGAAGACTTTTGAGAGAAGCTTAGACAGCCATAAAAACAAATAAAGGGATCCTCAACCAAACCCAGGCTCAGTTTTCACTGAAGACCAGAAATCCAAACTTGAGATCTCTTATTCTGGGCACATTATGAGTGTTAATTTGAGAACACAGTTATGCTGGAACAGGTGAAAGTAAAAGAGGACCAACAACAAGATGGAAGGATACAATCAGATGAATCATGAATCATTAAGAAGCCTAAACAGAATCCACTATCAATATGGTCATCAGGAGTCAGAATCAACTTAATATAAATAAATAAAAATATGTTTTTTATTGACAGCTCAGTTTACATGTGAATAAATCCTGCTGAGCGGCTGGTCGTGTCTCAGAGCGGCTCTCAGGGGCGATAAACTCGGTCTGATGTTGGACTTATCATTCCGCCCCGTGAAAAATCGATTTGTGTTGTAATTGTGTTAAGAGATCACTCGGAGATAATCCCCTGTAAGTGGATGATGAGCGCTGTTATTCGCTCATTAGCAGGTGTAGCTACAGTGGGAAATGTAAGCCCTGTTTATCCGTCAGAGGGGCGGGAGATGTTTCAGCTTCATACCAACAATAACAACCCAGACCAGCCGTGTACTTCACCCACCTCAGTGTGCTGCTCAGCACTTTTATCTACAGGACTTAAATATTTATTATATTTAATGTATATTTCCTTTTATAATATTTAAAGTGAAATATGTCAAGAGTGTATGCATTTGTAGAGAAGTGTGCACGTAGTGTGCTTTAAAAGCCCAGCAGCAGCAGTAATATTTGTGTTTTAGCTGAGTGAGGACACAGTTATAGGCAAATGAGCCAGTGAAGTGGGCAGTGCCGCTCTCTACGTAACAGAGAGGGGAAGATCTCCTCAGCCCTGAACTCACTGCGCTCACAACATTTCCTCACTCTGCACAAGCCTTCACATCCAGCCCAGTCACCCCGGAGCACTTTCAGAAAACTTCAGCCTGACTACTGCATGTTGACGACCTGTAGATTTCCACCATAATGCTGGGCGCAGTAAAAATGGAAGGACACGAAACTCCCGACTGGAGTAGTTATTATACCGATGCTCAAGAGGTACGTGTGACCATCACTACTGTCTATACTAACGTGAGCACTGCAGGACGGTCAGATCAGCTTATTAACAATACAAAATAATGAAGAACTCCTTCCACACTGTGTCTTTTATACACTTTCTCTACAACAGTAGATTAGACATGAAAAGTCTGTTTTTATGGGTTTTAGTCAGACTGGAGCTGGCGTTGACTCTGCCGCTAGGTGGCGGTAGAGATCCCGACGTGAAGGGGCTGTAATAGCGGATTACTGAAGAACTGTTGAAAATACGCCTGATTACAAGCAGCTTTATTGTGTTTTTTTATGTTAAACAGCTTTTCCAGCTTTATTTTTATATATATTCGTTCGTTCTGATTTTGCAAATCTTAAAATCTCACTTTTTTACTTAAAGTAAAAAATCTAATCTAATCTAATCTAAATGTTTATTTATTAAGCAAAGTGTGGTGGAGCTTAGAGAGTTGAATATTAAATTTACATTTTCTGAAACTTTAAATTGTTTGAAATACTGTTTGTTTTAATACTAAAATATTTTTTATAAAATGTTAAAATATTTTATAAATTTTTTTAATAAAAAACAACAACTATAGAAACTATAAAATATTCTACATGCATATATAAGATTACAGACATCTGCACTTTTGTAACCTACTTTTATTTATTTCTTTAATGCAGTTTAATTTTCTGTAACTATCTGTGTAACATGCCCTTGTGCAATAATATTGTTATATTATGTTAATAATATATGTTATATAATGTTATTCGTTCATTAAATGTTATAATGTTCCTCGTATTGTCCTGTACGTAAATGTTATGATTATTTATTGTAAACATGACGTATTGTCTGTATTCTTTTATTCTTGTACTGGAGTAAATGAGTTGCATTTCAATTGCTGTTAGATTAGAACATCATTTTAATGTCTTATTTATAGCCTAAGATTAAAAGTCATAAAATAATCTGCCTGTTAAATAGTAACATGTTTTCTCTGTTGCAGGTGTACTCCCCCATGACCAACAGCAGCATGAATGCCGGCCTGAGCTCCATGAACAGTATGAATAGTTACATGAGTATGTCCACCAGTGGGAATATGACCTCTAGTTCGTTTAACATGTCTTATGCAAACCCTGCTCTAAGTGCTGGACTAAGCCCGGGGACGATGGCGGGGATGCAGACGAGTGCGAGCGGCGCGATGAACGGGATGAGCGGCGGGGTGTCCTCCATGGGCACCGCGCTCAGTCCGACCAACATGAACCCCATCTCAGCTCAGCACACGTCCATGAACGCCCTGAACCCTTACTCTAGCATCAGCCCCAGCATGAGCCCCATGACCTATGCCCAGCCCAACCTGAACCGAGCCCGGGACAACAAGACCTTCAGGAGAAGTTACCCGCACGCCAAGCCTCCCTACTCCTACATCTCCCTCATCACCATGGCCATCCAGCAGTCACCCAGTAAGATGCTGACGCTCAGTGAGATCTACCAGTGGATAATGGACCTGTTCCCGTACTACCGGCAGAACCAACAAAGGTGGCAGAACTCCATCAGACACTCGCTGTCTTTCAACGACTGCTTCGTCAAAGTGTCTCGGTCACCCGACAAGCCGGGCAAAGGCTCGTACTGGACGCTGCACCCGGACTCTGGGAATATGTTTGAGAACGGCTGCTACCTGCGCAGACAGAAGCGCTTCAAATGTGACAAAAAGGTCCCAGGAAGTGGGAAAGGCTCCGACGGAAGGAAGGAGCAGAGCGGTTCCGGCTCGCCGTCCAGCGACAACACGAGCTCAAAGACCGGCCACATGGACTCGAGCGCGAGCCAGTCGTCCAGCCCTCACAGCCTGGAGCACAGAAGCGTCGCCGGCGCGGAACTAAAGAGCGGCGGCCCGCAGATACACCCCGTGAGCTCGGCCACGTCCCTGTCCTCTCTCCCTTTACCCCCGCACTCGATGAGCCACGAGTCCCAGCTGCACCTAAAGGGAGACCCCCATTACTCTTTCAACCACCCGTTTTCCATCAATAATTTAATGTCCTCATCGGAGCAGCAGCACAAACTGGACTTGAAAGCTTACGAACAAGCGTTGCAATATTCATCGTACGGCTCAGGTATGTCTTCCAGCCTGCCGCTCGGCAGTGCCTCCATGGCCGGGAGAGCCAGCATGGACCCCTCGGCTTTAGAGGCGTCTTACTACCAAGGTGTGTATTCAAGGCCGGTTCTTAACACGTCTTAGTTCAGATTTGTTTTTTTTTCTTCTTATGTGCCCATTCCTATGAACTCAGATAAACTTTATTTTATTTTTTTTCCTCTCTGCATGCACCCGGTGCATAAAGGACTGTTACTTAAAGTATAATAATGTGTATGTGTATAATAAACTATTGTAAAGTGTTTCCCCAATGACTGTATATCCCCTATAAATCATTGCTAGTGTATTTAAGGCGATTTTCAGCTTGTAAAATAATGTTGTACCCCCACCACCCCACCCACACTTGTAGACCCTATGATGTGTCCATGTGTTACAATGTGCACGAATGAAGGTCAGTTTGGTCTTGCGCAGGTAAAAAAAAAATGGAGAAGCACCTGTTGTGTTGCTGATGTATCTGGATGTTGTCCTTTTTTGGGGTTTTTATTTACGACGAAAACATTTCAATCCCAATCTTGTACTGAGCTAAAGTTAATCCAACGTGGAAATGCATTACGAATAAAACACGTATTTCTTAATCACGTCAGTTCAAGTGTTTGGCTGCATCTTTGAAACATGTGGGGTTGGTTTATTTAATGGGAAAAATCACTTGTTATTTCAAACCCTGGACACATTCCATTGTTGTATTTATTGTACTTGTTTGCAGTTTTTGTTTATATATTATTATAGTTGAGCTGAAAGGGCAGTCCTGAGTCTGAGCTTGAGTGTAAATATAAGACTGATCTTCACTTAAAGCATTTAAATCTAATGTCAGAGCTGCAGTGTTGGGGGTTTGATGAGACGGACTGTCCTCTCTCAGGCGCTTTGGCTGAGTCTCTGTGCTCTTTCACTGTGTGTTGGTAAAAGACCAAGAGAGAAAATCCAAGTCTAACACACACGCAGCCTCAAAGCCCCGCGCCAGAAAAGATGCGATCGCTTTTTAAATGGGATTTTTAACAATATCATCGAGAGGCCAAATCATCTTTTTGTCAAGCCTAACCTACACGACGGCCACGTGAACCTGAACAGATTTGACTTTGATCATGGCATTTTGTAGACACACATTTTGGCTGAGTAACCGTGAAATTCATTTAATTATCATGTCATCGCCCCCCGATGCGTAAATAAAATGGGGGAATTGAGCTTAGGCTAGTGTACGGACCGAGGAGCTCCTCCACTCACTTCATTAACACCTCTCTTATTTACACACTTTACAAACTTTTCAAATATAACAGATCAGAAATGAGACTAAAACAGTTTAAACAGAGCTTAGATAAACCCCGACTCAATGAGAAATAATGAGACAAACAAAAGAAAGCTCAATAAAAGATGAAAGAGATAAAGTGCTAAAATGAGATATAAATATAATCATTTTAAATGACTCTGTTGTGTCTGGCGGCTCAACTTTAATTATTTCCACACTTTCATAACAAACGAATAAATTTGTTTAAAGTATAAATTTACATTTTAACTTGTTTAAAAGTTTTCACATTTCGGGAAAAACAGATTATATATGAATAATAAATCTGAGACTAACACGTCAAATGTTGACTGGTTGCTGGTTTTAAGTGGTGTTGAGTTACTGGTCAATCCTGATGGTAACTCTTAGTGGTCTGTGTTTTTTAGGCTTATTAGATGTGGATGAGAGACACCACTGACAGTAAAACTGATCTCTCTTTTCATGAATAAGCTCTTCTCAGTAAAGCGGGTTATTTCATTTGTAATGATCTTACATTAAAGTCTAAACGTGAATAAACCTGCTGTTTTATAAACTTTCTCTGTTTTCTTAAAAATGAGTTTATCAGTTAAAAGCGTTTTTAATCAGTGCGCAAAAAACGAAGAGCTGAAGGAACTTCACTTTAACAAATATGTACATTAGAATTATTAAGTCTTTTATTTTTAATAAATCATATTTACAAACTAAAATAGTGTGTTGCTCAATCTCTAAAGAGAATCGGCGCTTTAGGGTCTTAAATAGTCTGTAAATAGTAGTCTATCAATGATTGTAGGATTTTTAGACAGGAGGCCTATGGGTATTAATAATAACACATATATAATATAATACCAGCACCACGACCACCAATAACGATATTATTATTATTATTATTATTATTAATTTATTTATGGTTGTTGTTATTATATTTTATTATATATTTTAAATTATTATTGCCCATAGGCCTATCTAAGAACTCTACATTATTATTTATTTATTTATTTATTTATTTATTTATTTATTTATTTATTTATTTCTGATTGTTGTTGTTGGCATGATATTTTATTATATATATTAAATTATTATTGCCCACAGGCCTAGCTAAGAACTCTACATTATTATTATTATTATTATTATTATTATTATTATTATTATTATTACTACTACTACTACTACTATTGTTGGTAGTTTTTATATTACCCATAGGCATATCTCACATCCTACATTATCATCACATTATTATTATTATTATTATTATATTTTATTATATATGATACCATTAAATTATTACCACCCATGGGCCTAGAAAAATCCTACAAGAATAAAAAAAATAAGTATTAACTATAACATAAATTAGTATTATTATAACTAGATGTTGTAATATAACGTTGTTATGACCGTGTTTATATCATGTTAATTTTCGCTTCCTGTACGCAGTAATAACGGCTGTGTGAGGCTGCTCAGGCTTTATTAATGTGTAACATATGTTAGCAGCGGGCAGTGTCCAGACCGAAGCTTCGTTTCCCAACTTCTGCGGCATTTCTCGTTTCCCCATCAAAAGCTCTGGCGCTTTCTGCGGCCTTATGGGCAGAAATGTGTTGGACAATGCGCAGAGCCCTTCACTTCAAAAGCGGCCATGAGCGGCCTCGCAGTGGACCTTTCTTCCCCGGCCTTTCATTCAGAGTTTAGAAAGCCACTACAGGGCCAGGGCGCTTCTAATACCTTTTGATGGGGATTGAATTAATTATCTCCAATAACACAATTGTGCTTGGCCAACGAAAAGAGCAAAGCATTAGCCCTCCAGAATCACAGGCGAGAAGAAAAGAGCTTTCAAAGCCAGAGGGAGAAGAGGGAGAGATCTCTATCCGAAATCAGCTTTAGAAGCAGCTGGTTTTCCATTAAAAATGATACGGGAGAAGTTTATTAGGGCTTTGTGCCTCCCTAATATGCATCAGCCGTGTCAGGTTGGTGGTCTCCGAGCTCCCCTACTTGAGCTTCTGTGTTTTCTGTCTTCATTAGCTGCTCTGAAACTCACAGACTTCAGAGACAAAAGTGCCAGTTGGAGCTGCTTTAGACCACAGGCTGTAATTCTTCGGTGCACATTAACATATATACATTTTAAATAATCTATCAAAATAAAGAACCAAAATGAGCACTGAGGTTTATCAAACTTAAGATGCTGTAATGAAGGATGCATCACTCAGACATCTGCTGTTAACTGTGGTGTTGCCTTCAACTGAACCATCAACATATTTACCAGAATTTTTTTTTTTATCCAGCTGAAACATTGACTCTCAACAACTGTTTTCTGCTACTTACTTTCTAAAATGTTTATACCTATACAGTATAAATAAATAAATAAAATAAATAATAATAAAGAAAACTGTGATGGGTGCTGTAATAAAAATGAGTGGTGTATACTCATTAAATGCAATATTTTCTCCACTTTTAAAGTGAACAAAATGGATATTCACAGAGTTTGTAATGAAAGACAAATTGCGTCTTCAAGCAAAATAATTGTGGGGTTTAAAAGTAAGTGACGCTGCTTTATTTGAGGGGTTTAGTGAAGGTGAAGTGTATAAAGAATAAGACTACACTAGGGTTAACGCTGGATTCATTCACAACACATGAAAAATGTGTATATTATTTGTTCACCTATTTGTTTATTTGTTTGTTTAGAATAAAGGAATAAAGTCAGAGAGGACTGATGTACTGTAACTGCAGCGCATTTAGACATCAGTGTCAGTAATGTGTGATTGTGGATGAAGAGAAGTGTGAAAGAGGAGGAGGAGGATAAGAAGAGAAAGAAAGGCTTGAAATATTTGGTGTCGTTATAGCAACGGGATCAGTCACGCTTTTCTCTGAGGGTCATTGAGCAGAGGCTGTGAAACACGCTTTTAATTAAAGCGTATAAAAGTTGTTTTGTAGTCCGCTCGTCCTGCTGCTGGTCTGAGGGAGGATCATCAGGATTTTGCCTTTTGTTGCAGCCCAGCAGACACAGGCGGACCTCCACATCAACCAGCAGCAGAGCTCTCAGCTCCAGAAACATCATTTTCACACCTTCTTCCACTGGAGAAGTCTGAGGAGCAGGGCAGAGGAGCACGTCCAAAGAGCAAGGCAGGGGAGCAGGTCTGAGGAACAGGGCAGAGGGAGGTGCAGGACACCCGGGCAGCACCATGTCTGCCGTGTTAAAGCAGTGAAGGAGAAACCTGTGCACTTGTCCTGGGCTCATTAGAGGGGAGGGGAGGGCAACCGAGCAGCATGACCCGCCTTCAACTGCCCCTCCTTTCTTTATTCAACCACTCCAGGGCAACAGAGCATCCAACACCACTCTGAGTACATAATCGATCCCACTGAAGAGCACTGACGGCTACAGTGCCCACCTCACCGGAGGGGAAAAGGAGGACCGGTGGACAGCAGGAGCAGGGCTGGAGACCTCTAGAAAAGTCACTTCATCTCTGACGCTGGTGAATCATCTGCCTTTACGCAACATTTAGAACCACCAAAACAGGAAATAAACAAACAAACAATAACATTATGAGCCTTTCCTTTAACTGAAGTGAGCTGTGTAAAATCTTATAACAGCATTACTTCTCAGGTTTAAATTTAATAAAGTTTTGCCAGTTACAAAATGTAAATAAAAATATTTTACAGCTTTAAATTGATGAGATAAATATTTACAACCTTCTATAATATAGAAAGTTATTCAATAAAAATGACTTTTGATCAATTGCTTTTGTCTACAGACTGAAGTCTAATGTTTATGTCAGAGAAAAGAGAACAGTTGCGGATGAATTTCCGTATTTCACATCTGTTGAAACAAAAAGTCTATTTGATTTATAAAATGCATTCAGCTAATATGAGCATCACTACAAATCAACAGCTTTCTGACTAAATAAAACAGTGGCAGTACATCTGTTACGTTCCATCAGCATAAACTGCCAAAATCTCACTGACAGTCTGAAAATGAACTGATAGTGATAGCAGTTATTTACTTTTACACTGAAAAGTGATGCGGTGTTCAATCTGAGGACATTCCTGAAAGAAAAAAATTAACTGAAAGAATTCTGCATTTACAAAATAACAAAGTACCTATTGCACTAATCATTTTTGACCCAATTCATGAAATCAGTGTATTTTTATTTATTGTATTTGCAAAGTACATAACACTGTCTAGATACAGCTGAGATTAGTTTGTAAACCATTGAATGTTACATCAAAGGCCAGCTTGACAAGCGACATGTGAAGTGGACCTCTCGGAAGGAGTGCTTGTCCTTGTGGAAGACTCAATAAATAAATGTGTGCATATCTCATTCTCCCTTCATCCAGTATATGCATCACACTGATCATATAAACACATTAAAATATAAGGACTTAACAGTTTAGGTCATATGAGAGGTTTGGAGTGGAGCAATGAGAAGCAAGTGGTTAAACATTTACAATGGAGCCTGGTTGGGAATGAGTGCGGGGCTGAGGGTGAGAGAGAGCGAGCAGCACTTCCAGCCTGTGTTTGCCCAGGCCGGGCTTCGGCTGTTTGCTCAGAGTTAAACGCAGCAGCCTGGTCACCAGATGTGTCCGTCTGCTCCGGTCACCCGCCGGCCAGTCAGATCACAGTGCGGACACTGCCTGTGCCCACCTTCTTCCTCAGTACTTCTACCAGCCGTTCAAGCCTGCAGAGAGGGAGAAAGAGAGAGAGGGAGAACACGTAAGACAGGCTCGTTGTCTCTCTGATGTAAAAGTATTCTTAAAGAGGAGGGAAAAAACAGAGGCAGGATGCAGACAATTATCAAAGAGGAAAACTGTCATTCATATTCAAATCAGATCTTTATCCAAATATTCACTGCTGATTTTTTTTCCCTCTCCTTTCACAAACAAGACTTTGGTGCAGTAAAAAATTTGCATTCACGAGTGTGCAGAAAGGCCAGTGTTGCATATGGAGAACTAACATTTGGAGTGAGTAAAGTGCACTGGAAAACGGAGCGCTCCTCTACTCACAAAGCCTGCAGTTTCAAACAGCATTTACACCAAAACTTCCAGATTACACAATACAAATCAACAATGTGGAAAATATTTGTGCCTTTTTGTATACCATTGTGGAGTGCTGCAGACTACAAATAATCTACATTACTGTGGAATAAATGTGTGAAAAGTAATGAAATTACAATCGAAACATGAGGGATTGAGGGTTCCTTCTTGAAATGACGGTTTTTACAGGAAGCATGTGGTTTAAGGACATTTTAACGACAGACTGAGTTCCTCCAAGAGGTATCAAGTGTTCTTCAAAGTATTTTAAGGGTTTTATTTGTAGGCATTTTTAATGTTTCCAATGTATCCAGAAAAGATCTTTCAGGAACCTTTTGCTTTAAGAGTCATGCTACAAAAAATGGAGAAGGTTGAAGAAAAATTTTACAAAAAACCAACAAACTTCAGTATAGAAATGACAAATTTTTTAAATTAAAAAATATTTAAAAACATATTAAACGGTTTTTGTATTGCAAAAAAAAAAAATACATCAGCCAGATAGGAGCAAATATATTGAAGGAAATCTGTGAAAAAAAACAGCATTTCTGTTGATAAATTTGTGATAATGTGATTACTGGTGTGAGCAATTCCAACAATCCTATCAACACCAGGAACACCAAGACACTCCAGTACTGGAAAGTCCTGTAATAATCTAATAAACAGAGCTCTGGTTGAATGCTGTGGTTGGGCATTGTCTATTCAGGCCGTTCTTATCAGAGAGCATATGGGAGTGGTCTGACCCGAGCCTTGTTTCTTCAGCAGCCTCCACCTGTTTCCCTGCGCAGGGAGATTTGAGCACGACTGCTTGGCCATATGCATTTCCCGCACACTGAGACGCTCCGTGAGTATACAATCCGTGCCTGTGTGTATGTGTGCATACACAGACAAACAAATGTGGCCCAAGACTGAGGCTGAGAGAGGGAAAACAGGGATAAAACACTGGCTAATATTTATTAAAGGTCACTGTTGCTAAACGCAGGAACTGTGCATACATTCACAATTATACACAGGCAAACTGTATATAACTGACACACACAGTGGGGCAAAAAAGGATTTGGTCAGCCACTGACTGTGCAAGTTCTCCTACTTAGAAAGACGAGAGAGGTCTGTAATTTTCATCATACGTACACTTCAACTATGAGAGACAGAATGAGAAAAAATCCAGGAAATCACATTGTAGGATTTTTAAAGAATTTATTTGTAAACTATGGTGGAAAATAAGTATTTGGTCAATAAACAACCAGCGAGAATTTTGGCTCTCACAGACCTGTTAGTTCTTCTTTAAGAAGTCCTAATATTCTGCAGTTATTACCTGTATTAATTGCACCTGTTTGAACTTGTTACATCTATAAAAGGCAAATGTCCACACTCTCAATCAATCACACTCCAAAGAGCTTTCTAAGGAAAACAGGGACAAAATTATAGACCTGTACAAGGTTGGGATGAGCTACAGGACAATAGGCAAGCAGCTTGGTGAAAAGGAAACAACTGTTGGCACATTTATTAGAAAATGGAAGAAACACAAGATAATTGTCTGGGGCTCCATGCAAGATCTCACTATACGGGAGGACCTGGTCAATGACCTGAAGAGAGCTGGGACCACAGTCTCAAAGAGAACCATTAGTAACTCACTATGCCATCATAGTTTAATATCATGCAGGGCATTCATGGTCCCCCTGCTCATACCAGCACATGTCCAGGCTCATTTCAAGTTCACCAATGACCAGAGGAGGCATGGGAGGTCGTCATGTGGTCAGATGAGACCAAAATAGAGCTTTTTGGTAACAACTCCACTCGCATTGTTTGGAGAAAGAAGAATGCTGAGTTGTGAAGCATGGGGGTGGAAACATCATGCTGTGGGGCTACTTTTGTGCAAAGGGGACAGGATGACTGATCCATGTTAAAGGAAGAATGAACAGGGCCATGTATCGTGAGATTTTAAGCCAAAACCTTCTTCCATCAGTGAGAGCATTGAAGATGGATCGTGGCTGGGCCTTCCAGCATGACAATGAACCCCAACACACCACTCGGGCAATGAAGAAGTGGCTCTGTAAAGGTCCTGGAGTGGCCTAGAAAATTTGTGGAGGGAGTTGAAAATCCCAGCGACAGCCCCAAAACATCACTGCTTTAGAGGAGATCTGCATGGAGGAATGGGACAAAATACCAGATAGTGTGTGCAAAGCTTTTTTTCCCCCTCATTTTGCCTCTCATAGTTGAAGTGTGCCCATGATGGAAATTACACACCTCTCTCGTCTTTATTAGTAGGAGAACTTGCACAATCAGTGGCTGACTAAATACTTTTTTGCCCCACTTTAGGTTCTCCAAGTCCCCCAAACAACGCAGCCTCCCCCCAACTCTCACATAAACAACCTTCTGCACTTTGGTGCAGTGTTTTTATCTGGTCACGTTTTTACAATTAGAGGGACTATACTTCTGCAGGAGGATGTCCAAGGTGTGCTGATGCACTGCTGGGGATTTGGAAAACACTGTTTGCAGAGAGTAGCTGGTAAACCCAAACACACGCCAGGGAAGATCCAGCAAAAACATAAATCCTTATTAAGAATTCACAGAGACGCAAAATCAACAATTACAGCTCAAAAAAGGCAGAGTAAACAGCGACCTTGCATAAATTTAAAAACAGCATCAGTTTTTCTATAGCAAGTAGACACAGCATCGTTTCTGTAATGTTATCACTTCTCACTGAATAGCAAATCAGTCACAGGAGTACAGTTACAGAGAGTGCTGGAGGGCAGTAGGAGAACGGTTTGATCAGCAAAGGAGAAAGTAAAGAAGCAGCAACAACAGGCCAGCATGGAGGGTCAGCACCAGCTGTGCCAGACAGAGGCAGGCCCACACGGCAGCCTGCAGACCCGAAGCCTGATGGGAAGAACCAGCCGCAGCCCGCTTGTGGGCCAGCCGGCCAATGAAAAGGGCCTTTGTGCGTTTCTCATGGCCAAGTTTGATTCAGTGGGTCATTAGACTTTCAGCTCAGCCCCTCCATCAATGGGGGCTGCAGGCCCAGCACTCAGGTGCCACATTCTGGGCCTGCTGAGGGCTTCCTCCTGCCAGCATAACACGCAGAAGGGGCCGAGGCCCACCCGCTTCAGCACTGCATTCTTCTCACTGCTGTGTGACGAGGCTCACGTCAGAGCTGTTTCCCACAGCCGCCTGAAGTCCAGTGACCGCAGGGTATCCATCTGAGTGTCAGCTAGCATTCAGGTGCGAGTGCCTCATATCTCCTGCCCTGACCTACTGTCTGCTATGCATACTGATTCTGCTTCTGTCTGCTTCCACTTTCCAAAAAAAACCAAAAAAAAAAAACCTTCACCTCCACCCTGCAGTACCCCTAAACCCCCCTTCTAAGAACTGCAACAGCCGAACCCCCATCCTCAGGCCCCTTCTCTGGCAAACAAACTGTGGTTGGAAAAAAAGGGGAAGGGTCTGGTCCCGAGTATGTCCACTACACAGTGTCTGGCACAGACCAGCCTTAAGACTCAACGCTGGCGCTGATTCAGGCTTCAGGGAAATAAATAACATGACGCTTCTCAGAATGTGAGGAACTCGCTTGTTTCTACTTCCAGTAATATGGTACAGCACAGTGGTGAGATAGATGTTCCCCTCACAGTGATTCACACACAGCTGAACCTTGCACTGTGGACATGGCTGGGTCATGTCTCTAAATCAGTGTGTTAATGCAAACAGGCTAAAACAAACACAAACACGATGGACGCAGCACTGTAAAAGTAAAAATCTGTTCATATTCACTTAAGTCAGGCATTTCATCATTAAATCGTGTGTGACGTGTGTGCCATCATCTGTAAATCTGAATTGGGACAATATAACTGACTTTCTTTTCAACTGCAGTGAGGACAAAATGATGCAATATTAACATTGTAGGACTTCCTAAATGCATCTGTGATTATTCATATGAACTACTAGCTAAACACATCTAATAAACTCAAAGTGTGCTTAGTGTAATTTTATTTTCAGTATCTATTTATTTCAGATGCTAAAAAACTAGTATGACATGACCAGCGAGGTCAGCACGAAAATGGGACACCAGGGGTGGGCAGGGCAGAGTGCATTAAGGGGTCTAAAGTCCCACATTAGTGAACATAGTCTTGTGTGATGTTACCACAGAAAAAGAACTATTTTAGAAACACCCCCCCCCCTAAACACAATGGTGAAGTTCCCTCTTTTTCAGCCTTCTCATGCTGATGGTGGGTAATGGGGGTTCTCTCAGGGTTTAAAGCACCCCCCGCTCAGCTCTGCATCCCCACCCCCTGGTTGGTTAATTCATCGTGTAAATAGATCAGCAGGCCGAGCCGTGTTTGCTTTGCGTGGGGAGCCCTGGTGTGAGGGAGAAGACTGAGAAAGAGAGGAGAACACAATATGGGACAAGCTCTTAGAAGCTAGTGTGGCAGCAGAGCAGTAGCAGGTCTGCAGGTATAACAAGAGAAGCAACTTCAGTAAATCAGTAAAATTAAAGTCTTTTGATTTTTTAAATCATATCAACAGTAATAGATGGGCTTTTTTTAAAAAATGCACAGAATTTGAACATGAATAAATAATCCAGACAGAAACCAGCTGAATAAAGTTGGTGATTCTAAAAACACTCCCATAATTGACTGGTTATTTCACTGATGGCTGTACTCACCTCTGCACTTTGGTGGTAGCTTCACCCTCAGCCTCCTGGGCCAGGTGGAGCTGGCTTTGTGTACTCTGGAGCTCTGAGGTGAGCTGCTGAAGACGGCTCAGCAAGGTTGGGGCTGGGTCTGCTGTACTGTTCTCATCACACACAGGAGACAGCGACCTGGCAGGCTCCTTCAAACCAAGATCCTGTCTCTGGCTCTGTTGTGCACTAAGAGAACAATAACAGATTTGATTTACATATGACTGATAATGTTTTAAGAAGATTATGTCCAATGTTGTGTCTTGGTAATAAAATTCAAACTCTCAAGATGCTAAAATATTAATAACATTTTTGCTGATGACTGTCCTACATTAATTGCAAATAATAATGGTATTTTTATCTCGTGCAGCTACCAAAGTACCATTGTACAGAGGCTAATCTGAGTAGATATTTTTCCTTCAAGCTATCTAAATAAAATGATACACATTGCCAATATCACTGTGTCTGCATCATTAGCATTAGCTACACAGATATATTATCAAATATTGCTCTTAAGTTCCAGCACCCAGTTAAAAGTGTTCTCTTGAGACACACTTTCTGGTTTCTCTTATTTATACTGCCTAAACCCAACTAATAACATTCATGTAGTAACTGTAGAAAGTAATAGTAGTCTAATTAAATAAGTGTGATTATGTAAAATAACTACACTCAGGTGATTATGTAATAATGGACAGGCCTTGCTCAGAATTGTACATTATATTGATATTTCCCTTAGCCTTTTCTCAAAACTTCTCAAATGCCGTCTCTTGTGCAAGTCTCCATCAATATTTAAAATATTAATCCATTAATTACACCTGAATATTGAACCGTAAAACATCAGAGCTGGTTTAGACTTTGCCCACATTTTAATGCCATGTTTGTAATTGATGTTGATTCTCAAACTGATGATATGACATTTAATGTTTTTGAATTTTTTACTGCACTGTTAAGGCTAATTTGCTAAAAGGCTAATTTGCAGTCTTCTGTGATGCATCAATCGGTGTCAAACCTAAAAATATATGTACTGTATTGCTACACCCCTAATAGATAAATACATACATACAGATATGTGACATTAAATGGTCAGCTATCCAATGAATTTCATCAGTATAAAAAAAATCAGTCAAATGTTATGTAGTTATATTTGACTAACAGTGGGCCAACAGATTTGTCCTGCTCCTTCCTTCACAGCACAAGGAGAGAAATACCAATGGCCAAGTTCCTTACACAAACACACAACTTGACCCATACAATGAGATCATGCTCCCAGTTTACCTGCAGGTGAGAAATAGTAACTCTATATCAACATCCTGAGCCAACAGACACATCTAATATTGAAACGGAATGTCGGTACATGAGACAATATCTGGGGGTAATAATGCCGCAGAATGGCAGCGGAATACATTACAGTTCAGCAGGCATCACAGCACTGCGGCACACTCCAGGTGAGTTTCACACAAGTGGTTTTCAGAGAGATGTGAGGGGCAGAAGAATACAGACAGAACACAGAGACAATGCGTCTAAAACCAGCACAAATAATGATTTTAAACTACACTTACAAAGATTTGCATGAGCTTTTGGGCTTGGAGAGGAACCAATGACAATCCCAGACCAAAACAAAATCCAGTTAGTTTCCTTTTTCCACGTGTTACATTGCACTGATCAGAACTTACAGTCATGGTTTAAAAAAATGTGTGATTTGTAAATAAACAATTTAGGATATTTATTTTACTTAAGGATGTTATTCCCCATTTGGAATTAATTCCTTAAAATACTGAAAACTTCTTTAACATTCAATCAATTAAATGTAAACAAAGGAATTCAAAGTGTTCGGGTGTGAAGTGATACATTAAACATTAAGCAATAAAACATTTTAGAAATGCTTACTGAGTGATAGGAACCCCGGAGCACAATATTTACAGCATATACACTACTCACAAAAAGTTAAATATTTATGGAAATGAAAATTATGGAAAATATGAAAAGTTCAAAATACAGTGATATAATATCATGAAAGTAGGGCATTTAAGTAAAAGCACACGGTCATTTCCTCAACTGAAAATTTTTTTAAACAAAAGCCAACAACAGTCGTGGATATACCCCAACAAATGTCAATATCTCAATAACGTGTCATGTGCCCTTGAGCATCAGTGACACTTGAAGTGACACTCGGGTGCCTCTGACCTCCCTTAAATGTGTCTGAAGTTGTGTGGCATTCATCATCCGGTTCCGCAGGGCACTGTTCACAAGGAAGCGGTCATCAGTGTGTGATGTGGCCAAAGGACGTCCACTTCTATGCCTTTCTGTGACTCTTCCAGTCTCTCTGTATCTGTGTTACAACCTGCTGATGACGTTCTGTGACACTCTAAGCTCAGTGGTCACTTCTGTCTGAGAACATCCGGTTTGAAGCCTCACAATGGTGGGGTACTTTTGACCAATTGTTAGGTGTCGTCTTGGTGTCAAAACGTGAACAGCATGATGAGGACTGTTTAAATACCAATTCTAATTGAACCAGGATTAGACAACAGTAAGTTGTGCAAAAAGTGCAGAAACACTGAACAGTTGGACAAGTGCATTAAAGAGAAGAAGTTCACATTAAGTTCACCTGTAAAGGTTAGAACGCATTTTAGGTTCATCCTGAGATTTCCAAAAAAATTTAATATCATGGAAAAGCTGATTAATTTCCAGAATTCCATTCAAAAAGTTAAATTTTCATAGATTATAGATTCAGGGCCCACAATTTAAACGATTTAAAGTATTTATTTATTTTTTTTTAAATATCATTTGGGCTTCTAGCTCATAAAACCCAAGAAAACAGGATTTCAAAAAAAGTAGAATACTGTGGAGAAATCAGCCCAAACTACTTCTCAGTTTTTGCAGAAAAAAAAGAAATTAGGATCACATCAAATCAATCAAAATATGGTACTTTCAAAACGATATGTCAATCTTCAATACTTGGTTGGGTGCGATGTGGCATTGAGGCAATCAGCCTGTGGCATTGCCTGGGAGTTATGGAAGCCCAGATTTCCTTGATGCTTGCTGTCAGCTCTTCTTTGTTGTTGGGTTTGATGGCCCTCATTTTCCTCTTGAAAATACACCATAGATTCTCAATGGGGTTTAGGTCTGGCGAGTTGGCTGTAAAGTCAAGCACTGTCATGGCATGGGCATCAAACCAGGCTTTGGTGCTTCTGGCAGCATGGGCAGGGGCCAGGTCCTGCTGGAAGATGAAATCTGCATCTCCATACAGATCCTCAGCAGAAGGAATCATGAAGTCCTCTAAAACGTTCTGGTAGACTGTTGCGGTGACCTTGGATTTAAGAAGGAGGAGTTTACCAACACCTGCACCAGACATTGCACCCCAAATCATGACTGACTGAATATTTCACACTGGACCTCAAGCATTTTGGGTTCTGTTCCTCATCCGTCTTCCTCCAAACCCTTGGACCTTGATTCCCGAATGAAAGGCACACTTTACTTTCATCGGAAAAGAGGACCTTGGACCACTGGCCAACGGTCCAGCCCTCCTTCTCCTTGGCCCAGTTGAGATGCTTCCTACGTTGGCGCAGGTTCAGAAGTGGATTGACCCATAGTTATCTCTCTTACTGGTGCATCTTCTCCTGCCACATTTTGTCCTTCCACTAGACTTTCCATTGATATGCTTGGACACAGCACTCTGTGAACAGCCAGCCTCCTTAGCTTCTGGCCAGTTGTTATGTCTGCAGTCTTTCCCATATTGGACAACTGAACCAAACTGAAGCAATTTAATGACACCTGGGGAAACCTGTGCAGGTGCTTTGAGTTTAGTAGATTATTAGTGTGTCACACTCAGTTTAAAATATTCATGCCCTGTGAAATTTGGGCTGAACTGTCCACAGTATTCTAATTTTTTAAAATCCTGTTTTCATGGGTTTTATGAGCTGGAAGCCCAAATTATGTGAAAATAAACAAATAAATACTTGAAATCATTTAAATTGTGGGCCCTGAATCTATAATCTATGAAAGTTTAACTTTTCGAATGGAATTCTGGAAATTAATCAACTTTTCCATGATATTCTAATTTTTTGGAATGGGTCTGTATATAATCATTTTATTTGGGATCAAAAATAACCAGTGGACTTAACATAAAAAATTATTTTGCCATTATTTTTCCATTCAGTGGGCTGAATGTACTTAAAAAATATATTTTAGGACAATTTTATTCTCATTACTAGAATAATTTCAGGCATCAGGCAGCATATTTTTATCCATATCACGCAACAGATTTCTGTGAGGTAGCTTTTCGAGGCAGACGTCTGGTTGCTATCACCAGCACTGGGAACAATTCTAGAGTGGTGCACTTCACATCAATCACTCTGAATGACTTTGATTACTTCTAAACACTTGACTTATGCAAAAATGTTGAAACCTTTGAAAATCTCTGGAATTCCCTTTTATTGGAAAATTTGATATATACTGGAATAAAGGGAAGAGGATTAGCTTTCAAATATAGGGTCTAAACAGCATCTGTTAACCGTGAGTTGAAGCTCTTTTATGACCAGCTGTGTTATTAATAGCCCAGCCAGGTGGACTCTGCCCAGGTGAGACCCCACACAAAACCTAATCATATTAGTCTGGGAAACAATACAAGAAATAATGGGCCACAATTAAACAACAATAATAACTAAACCTGCCTTTTCTAGAGGAGAACTGCTGTGGTTTTACTGACAGAATAAGCCAGATTGATTGTCACTGGTCTTTGTCTCTTAGCCAAATCATTGTGTGTGTTTTTGCCTTAATGTCATATTACTCATTCTGTCCTGTTGTCCTACTAATTAGTTTCAGGGAGGTTTCCGTGTCATGCTTCACCTTTCCCTTTTTTTTTTTTTTTTTTGAAAGCAAGAGGCAATCAATTCTGATGTGATATTGATAGCCAAGGAAGTGATGTAAAGTTGTGTGCTTTGTTTAATTAAATGCAAACATATTGGGTACGAAGGTCCAATGACAGTGACAAACAAGGGCAGAGGAGCAATGCCTTACTATGGATTATCTTATCTTACCGTCCCCCCCAAACACCCACCCATCCCCACACACACACACGTAAAATCTACCTCTCATCCCCCTCTCCATCTCAGCCCAGTTTATGAGTGTTTTATGAGAAGACGCTAAAAGTAATTAAGTAAATAATGCTTAAACGGTCCCAAGCCTGTTTGGTTTAGCAGTGAGGAAGCAGCCTGGCAGACTGACAAACACAGACTGCAGAGACACAGCAGACTGACCAGACAAGATTATGTTGTAGTTTGGGACATCTACCTGTATTACATTCCCCTTCAGAATGAGGCTTGTAATCAGTAATTAAAGGAAATATTCAGGTACCCAACAAGCAGGACTTAATATGCACCTCACATTTTAACGAAGTACTGTTTCCTAATTTTAACATACTTATGAAAATGGTAACACTTTACTTAATATTTAGTAGGTGCTCAGCTCCTCTTCAACACTGAATTCAATATCTAAATGCTCTTATAAAAATGAATATAAAATGAAAATAATATATTATATTAAATCTAATCATTCAACATGTACATATATCCAAAACATAAACCATATTATAAACCTTCTGTTGTCTGTAAAACCTTTGTTTTAGTTTTTATATACACAACAGGTTTAAAAGGACAACCAAGACTACACAGCAGAGGTCACAAGTACACTGGTCACCATAAAGAAGAAAAAAGACAATTATAGAGTTTACACTGATACAATTTTAGCTCATATTCTGTATAAAGTCCAGAAATTGTCATACAAAAGATTGTGCATTCAAGCTTACCATATTCTTAAACTAATCCTAACCCTAATACTGTAGACAAATGATGGAGCTTCACCAAATACTCATCTGTAGTGGAGTAAAAACACTACAGGTCGTCACAATACGAACCAAAACATCTGGCATGTGTAAAAGTTCTGACATCCCCTGTAGAGGATGCGTTAACTTTTTTCATGTAGAAAATCAACAAAACATATCATTTAAGCAAACTCCAGACTATATGTAACATAAAATAAGCTCAATACTCAGGTTCTCGATGATAATAAACTCCTAAAACTGAAAATGTTTTCAGAAGAAATGTAGTCAGACAGGCTCAATGTAGCTGGCTCCTGTTTTGTTCTTATCTTTAATGTCATATTGTGTGCTTGTCTACACCTGCACCTAAGGTTTAATGTCTGTGTGTGTGTGTGTGTGTGTGTTGCTCTAGTTTCTGTAAGGGCCAGCAGACATCAGGTCTGAGTGCTCTGCAAAACATTAACCAACATCATAAGATAACTAATCGCAGAGACTGGATCCCAATGAACCTGCCTCTCTACCTGTGTAGAGAAGTTAAACATTAACATTACCACTGCATGCTATCAAAGAGGATATGGAAAATACCCTTTCAATGAAGACGGACCTGTAGCAACAAAATACAGGGAAGCGAGCGTGAGCAGAGGGAGGGAGCCGCCTCTTTAAAACACACAGCCACCTGCACTGGGAAGAAAGCAACAAGCAACCACACCCTTCAGCCCCTCCTCATCAGTCACAGATCACTCCAACATGTCCAGAAGTCTCTGATAAAGGACTGCTTCTCATATGTGTGTTTGTAACCCGAACTTAAAGTTGCGCATCACTACTGTTGCTCCAGCTAATAAAAATATAGGGGCTGAGCGTCTGAGTTGGGGGAAGGCAGAGGCACTGCTGTGCGTTTTGAATTAGTTTTCTGATTTTTCTCCTCAGCAGTGCTTGCTTGCTGAGAGGCATTCAAGACAATCCACAAAATGTATTTTGCAGCACAGAATGGCAAGCAAAACAAATCCGGATGTCCGAGAAGCTACATCGATGCGTGTTCAAACCAAACCTTGTTACACATCACAATCATACATAAAATCACCAGTCACTGTCTACCATAACAAAAGATAGCCCGTCAAGTCCACATAACACTACACTGCACAATAAGTATCAAAGACTTTCTTTACATTTATGATAACATTCAAATTAACAGCTTTGAATAAAAAGTCAGCACAGGTGAGTTTAAATAACTGCCACCGTTAATGAGCTTTCTGAGAGGTGAGTTTAAAGTAAACAAGGCAGAGACTTTGCCAGGCTTTGAAGTGTGCCAGGGAGTGCTAAAACAACTCTGTCAAATTTTTTATCTTCTGCCACAGCATCACACTGCCCATTGTAATGGATAATGTCTGCTGAGCTGAGGTGTTGACAGGCAGGGCTGTTTCTCACTCTGATAATGAGTGACCTCTGGGGAGCTGGGCTGTATGGGGAATGTGGTGTTAATCCATGTCCTTCCCAGCTTGGACTCCTTCTGCAACTGGCTTACACTCAAACAAAGCACCTTATACTTACACAAAGTCTGCCCTCCTACACACATGGCGGCCAAGGACAACCCATCAAAGCAACTCGCCCCAGCAACCTACAGGGAGCTGCCTTATGCTCCAAATTTATAGGAAAAGCTACCAAAGCCCAGACTCCACAATACAGTAAGGGTGTAAAGATGAACAATATATGCAAATAAAAAAGAATGAATTTTCCAAAAATCTCAATTTCAAACCAAAGGTCTCTCATTTGACAACTACAATGGAAATAACTAATTTACAAAATTAGGCATCACAATGTAACCAAATTACATGTACTCCTATCAGAGTACATTGAGCAGGAAGAGGGTGGGGCCCATGCTATGCAAGTACATGCTCAAATAGCTTAACTTTTTTCCTCAAATCATCTATAAATAATAAATAATAATAATAATAATAATAATAGTATAATAGGGGTTGATCAAAAACCAATTAATGATCAATTAAAACTTAAAATAAATACACCTGGCATTCAATGAAACCGAAATGACTGAGTTTTCTGTCTGAGGTTGCTTATACATTGTGATTTTTGGATATTTTTAATAGCAAAATATCAAACACGGAAACAAATGTTGACCTCAGAACTGAAAACCGTACTGAACCTGAAAATATGTGATCTGAAGCCATTCTGTCCTGCATTTCCTGTCCATCTCACTCTCACTTGTCTGTTCCTTGGCCTTTCATCTGACTCAGACTGTCTGTTATCCTAGAAGACACAATGAAGCTGGCCAGGCAATCCTGAGAGCAAACACACACAGCCATCTTCTGGCCTTTGTTGGGCCTAGAGGATTCTCCTCTTTAAAGGTCCAGCTCCAAAGCCACATTGATAGGGACTGGGAGCAGGACTACACCCCCTGTCTCTCACACAATGCAGATTGTCTGGATGAATACAATGTCTGCCTTCTCCTACTCTAGCACAGGCAGACTGCGGGAACTGCTGGAGCCTTCCCTCTCTTCCCCCACGGGTTTCTCCGAAACACACATGTATACCACACACACACACACGCACACACGTATATGTATAAAAGCAAAACAAATGCAGGATCCTTGAAGTAGACGGATGTCTCCTCCAGGATACAGCTTCCCAAACCAGAAAGACCAGTTTATGAGTCAAATGTATTTATACAGTGTCTTCCATCAAACTGCAGCTGACTGACACATAAACCACAGATATACAGCATATCATACATCACTCCTGCGTTTATTGACAGAAAAGCTTGGCATGCATGAGGCCACTGTAGTCCACCACAGTCATTTTGGACAAGAAACACTTCATTCTGTTGTAGAGATGTACTATCTTCTTGAAAGTCTAAAATAAGCACTGGGCTGCATCCCGGGCCAAAGCAATCTGACATTAGGCAGTGGTGAAAAGTCTGTGGTCAGTATCTCAGGAGTTTCCAACACCCCAGCAAAAAACAATAATAATAATCATTCCTGCCGTTCAAATGGACAGACAGGTCACAAGAGAACATGGGAGGCACTGCAATAAACTCTTAAAGATAAGAGTTCTGTCTTGCATTGGATGTTTCCATGTTTCAACTTTATACCTTTGATAAAATTAATAAACAAAGGTTAAGATAAAATACAAAAAACTGGCGCAATACCATTCAATAATTATTTTTGATTCCCTAATTTTTTTTCCAATGACTGGTTCTGAGAGCCATTTTTGTGAGAGGTATGATGTTTTTATGCAGGGGTGTTGCACCAAATTCTGGGCCCTATGGACAAGCAGTGCCCAGAGGCCCTCGCATGTATTATCAAATATTATTTCCTTTAGTATTTACTCCTCAAGGGCCCCCGGTAACTCAGTCCCACTTTTCCCCCCACTACGACGCCCCTGTTTTTATGTATGAGGTTTTAATGCACTGTTTAATGCAAAAAAAAGTGGTTATTTCTACTGTTTAATCTACTATTCTGCTTTTCATGTATCAGTACTGTTATGCAATTATTTGATATATCTAACAAAGCAGAAAATGGATTTGATTTTTATTTTATTTACTCAAAAATATGAATATTAAAACAAATACAAACAACTAATGAAATAAATAAATAACATAAGTAGTGATTGTGAATGTGTTTGTTTAACTCTTTTTAAAAGTTAACTACTATCTATTATTATTACCTTGGCTATTCACTATTATATTCTTCTAAGTTCAATATTAATACCTGGTTTTGCTAAACAGTACTTTATTCTGCTATTCATTCATTTAACAGATCAATGTGACAGCTGAAAGCATCTAACAGAACATCTGGAATTTAATTCTTCAAACTAGACCCTACCCTTCATATAGTAACAGAAAACACTGGAGCACATAGAAAGCTTAACACAGACATATTTTTAAAACACTTCATAAAACCATGTCCAAGCCAAGGACCAGCCTGTTGTTACATCTTCAAATGGGCTCCATACTTTCAAACCATGAATATCATGGCTATGGCAATGCATCTCCTGTCACCCAGCGCACATAATGAATATGACAGCTAGTTTTAGCATTTATTATCGGTTCTTGGACTGTGGTGCTGAGCTGGCTCAATAAATGTTTCCTGCCTGCTTTAATAAGGGGCATAGTGATGATGGGAGGTGCCATGCGAGGCTCTTTATTAAGAAGTTAAAATGGAGAGCACTCTACGAGCTGACTCTTTCAGGAGTGAGAGAAAGAGAGAGTGAGAAACACAGAATGAGAATTAGAGAAGCAGAGAGAGAGAGAGAGCACAAAAGAGAGTGAACAAACAAAAAACCCAGAATAAAAGAAAGAGCAAGCAAGTGTAATAGAGAGAGGGAAGTCACAGGTATATGTAACTTTATTTCCACTGAGAGGATTGTTTGAGAGACATGTATTTTTTTATGAAAAGTACTACATACTGCGAGAAGTACTTTATATAATGTATACTGTTTTTTGTTCCTTTAATAAAAACTACTGTGGCATTAAAGGGAAAACTGTTTGGATAAATCTAGCTTATTCTAACTAATATGATTTATAGTGTGGAATTCGATTACATCTACTAGATCTGTTATACAAGATTTGTATACTAAGCATACTGTAAGCTTGATGTTTACCCTGCATCTGTACACTGTAAGGTGGGATCGTCCACCTGTGGTACCTGCGTAAGGACTGGAGCTCCGCCTCCAGGTTATGATTGAGCTCCACAGCCATATCCCGTTCTCTCTGGGTAGTCTCCAACTTCAGCTGAATCTACACACACAACAGAGGGATACTTAAAGGGGAATACCATTCTTTGAGAAAAATTAAAACTATTTTCATCTTGACTTCATGCAGTGCAGTGTGACATGAAAACAGCCGTGGTTGAAACCAGACATCTGAAGCATGCCTCTAAAAGCTACCACACAGACTTTACACATCATTATTATAAATACATTGTCTAATGATTTAGACATTGTTTCATTTTCAGATGGATCACTACTGTACCATTATCAACATCACATAAATGCTCAGCTGATATGTAGGATTTCTATAATTATTCTAGAATTAAAATTAAATGGTTCCATTTTTCATCTTTAAGTTCCCATCCCCACCACTGTAATGCACAATTTATTCACCAAAACACTATGAACCTTTGTGCATATTTTAAGGACTAAATTATGCAGCAACTTTGGGAAAACATACTTTAATATAATGGACAGAATTGTTGCATTTTATAATGATATTATATTATTGGTTAACAAATAAAAAGAATAGTTAATGTGTACAATATAATAAACTGCTTAACAGGCCCTAAATGCATTTTCAGTTTACATTGCTCTCTGATGTATACATACTCAGGGTGCTTTCACACCTGAAAGTCCAAACCAAGGTTTGTGTGTTTGTTACTTTGTATATATTTGGTCTGGTTAGGTTTGTTTTCACACTGCATTTTCGTGCGCGCACTAAAGACTTTTACTATGACACACCCACATGCTGTCATCACTTACGTGCTGTTGTTGAATGTTGTTACCGTCTGCCTAAACTTCCTGTATTTGGTCCGAAAGTCCGAACCTTCTGGAAAAGTGTTTTCACACTGAACGTGAACCAGACCATGGTTTAGTAGGTCCAGACCGAGACCACATCTTTTGGTTGGACCAAATTTTGCTTCTTTGGTTCGTGGCCGCTTTCGACTGTGGTTCGTGGCCGCTTTCACACCTGCTATTTTGGTGCAGACCACACTGAAAAGTCCGAAAGTCCGGACCAAACAGTGTAGGTGTGAAAGCACCCTTAGTATGTCATTTTGGTAATACTGAAAAATTGCCAGATGCAGGTTTTACACAACTATTTACAAACCTTATGACTTTTGAACAAAACAAGATGTTTTGCATTTTATGTTAAGCTCGTGAATAATTAAAGCTCTTCTCTCATTGGCTGGCATAAAGATCGACAGAAATAGCTGAACTACAGTGGGAAGTGAAAGTGATGTAATGCATCGAATGCTTGGTGTGGAGAATCTGTCTGCCGAACCTCAAGATTTGAAACTAATGGCAGGAAAACTCTGACTGTGTCATCTACAGCCAACAGGGAGTTACATTTACTCTTACAGGATCATTGTTTGCCTTTTTGCCCAGAAAATATGTGGGAAAGGAAAACAGTTTCTGACAAACCCATGAAGAGAGCTGAGGAAAAATGGAGCAAGATAAGAGGTGCACGGTATGCAAAAGAAGTGTGTGAAAGAGGAGGAAAGAAAAGGGAAATGCGGAAATGAATGACCTGTGGAGGTTTGCCCAAACTTTGGGTATAAACTGAAACTGATATGAGAGGGATGAGTGGATGGTGTACGTAATTTTTTAGCAGAGAGAACAGACGGTTACAAAACATTTGGTCTGTTTTACCATCCTCTTTTCTTTATGTACGGGTTTACATTTGAAGGAGGAGACAAGTGTTTGAGGCTCATCATGTGTCATATAATGAGAAGGCGTTTAATTATAATTAAGACTAATCCGTGGTAATTAACAGCAATTACCATAATCATGTTTACTACTTTATGTTTATGAAAGTATATCTTATCTCAACAATTAATTTTAACTGCTTATTGTGGCAGGACATTAGAACTGTGCTGCCAGACTATTCCCCCATTTCTTTTTCCCTCACACACACATACACACACACACAGTCCCTCATTCATACTCATCCTCTCACACACGGTGAGGAACTTACTCCAAGGGGGATCCAATTCACTCTATTGTTTTCTCACTCAGCACCTACTCAGAGGCAGCATGTTGGGTGACAGAGGCAGGCCTCGGCCCGGTGTGTTGCAGGCGAGGCTGAGTAAACACTGTCCCCAGCCGTTCTGTGCTTAAACCTGACCAGCAGTAAAGCTTCTGCTAATGACCAGCCGTTGAAACAGATCTATTGTTTGTGTCACCCTCTCAACAGCTGGAGAGGAGGCACAGACAAAAGAGGTCTTCTAAACAAACACGACAACCTGCTCTACTGTAAGAGCCTGCAATCAATTCACTACAATGAGAGGAGTAGAGAGGGACAGAAAAGGAGAGAGGAAGAGATACACCATGAGGTTATCATAAGGAGATAAGCAAAGGAAGGGTTAAAGTGTGTTTGTTGTGGTCCTACTTGCATCCGTATTACTATATAGACATAAAACTAAAGACTCCTGTTGATGATATTCCTTAAAAACGATTTCATATTGACTTTCAGACCTTTACATTTGGTGGAGGTTCTTTCTGGTTAACCAGAGGATAGAGCTACATACTTTCTTCAGTATTCATACACATAACAAAATGGATCCATAAAGAACCATAGAATGAGTCTTCGATGCAAAATAGCTCTTCTTTGAGCACCTTCACTTTAAAGACTGTCAATCTGTTTTGCATGTGGCTGCAGTGAGTGAGAGTAGAACAGTGATGAGATTTAAAGGAACCCTGTATCACTGAGTAGGTGAATGACGCTCTGTGCCTTATCTTCAGGCTAACAAAGGACTATATTTTGCACTGCAGTGTGATACGGTATCAGAATTAATCCTATTGTGTGTAGACTCCCCGAATATTAGCCCAAAGCTAGAGATATCTTGTCAGTAATGTGTCACAAATGTATTTGGTTTGCATCTTGATTCATCACATCGCTGTCAGAGCGAATCTCCAGAATGGAAACTTTAAGGAAAAATGTTCTTAAGTTCATGTAAATAATGGACATTTAAATTTTGGACAAATTCCATTGATCCATTTGTCATGAAATGCTCTCATAATATAATGACAATGCAACTACCTCACAAAAGCTTACAAGGTTTCGACAGAACAGTGACAATACACTGGTCCTATTTTAAATGACACTGCCACACATACACTCACCCACTTCTGAAAAGTAATGAAAAGGCATCAGTAATTAGATTCCAGTTTTGTGTCAATACAATCAGGCTGTTTGTTTTCTTTCCACTCACTGCAAAGAACGCAAAGGCAAGCACGTGCTGTGTTCCTCAGTTTCAGGATGGCTGCAGTATGCTGAATGCTATAAACACCTTTGCCCTAAGTGCATGCAGCTTCCGCTGGTGCAGCCCAATCATTCTAATTACCGGAGTGCAGGTCTCGCAAGTCAAAGAGAACATCAAAAAGAGGCTAACCTCTAAAGTCAATATGTACTTTTCTCCAACAGGGAGCAAAGCTCGACTTCAAAGCCTGATTCTTTTAATCATATGTATTTTATCAGCATTCATTATAATATTATCCAAATGAGGTCCATCGAGTAGCATATTAACCTGGAGAGATTAAGCTGTGGAAAGGAGAGTGGCTGCCTCGACCTTTAGGAGAGGGTGCTGGGCAGGGCAGAGCTGGGCTGAGTGGCAGCAAGCCCATCAGAGCATGGCCTTTCTGCCACAGTGGGGTGAGACAGCAGTTACACACACACACACACACACACACACACACACACACACACACACACACACACACACACACACACACACACACACACACACACACACACACTGCACTCTGCCCTGTTAGTGTTTAAGGGCAAATGAAGAGGAGCGCCAATTCCCCACTCATTCACTAAGCAATCACTTTTCCGTGACTGAAGGGTTTACCGCAAAGTCAAACCATACAGACGTAAAGTGGTTCTAATGTACCACCACCAACAAATGAATGAAGTGGAAAGCAAAAGTGAAAGTCCACAATCATTGGCCAATGTGCTTGCACACAGAGAAATTTGACCTCTGCGTTTAACCCATTTGCGCAGGGAAATAAATATTCACACACTAGTGAACAGTGAGCACATTTGCCCAAAGCAGTGGGCACCCCCATTTCACAGTGTGAGAGAACAGTTGGGGGTTAGGTGCCTTGCTAAAGAGTACTAATGCCATCCTTTTTGTAATTAACGTTCTTTTTCCCTCCACCACAATTTTTCACGTGATATCATTAAAATACAAGTAACTGTTTATTTGCAATTCTCTCAATCAATCACAAAAAATTGACTGATTAAAATCACTCTGTCCAAAGTACAAAAACATGACAAAGAAGGTTCATTCACACCTGCCAACAGTGCTCTGAGCAAAGCCCAGGCACAGCAAAGGTGACCTACAGCACAGCTGTCATCAAGGGCTGTACATGAATAATAAAATACTGCATGAACCATTTCATGTGCCACTATTAGAATACTGAAATCAGGGCCCCGAGTGGCTCACCGGGCAAAGACGCTACCACTATGACCCGAGATCGCGAGTTCGAATCCTGGTAATGATGTTTGCCATCAACAGCCGGGGCCCAAGAGAACAAAAATTGGCCGTTCTCTCTCTGGGCGGTTAGATGGCGCTCTCACTCTCCCTATCACTTTCACATTGCAATGTCTGCTGGCTACTGATTGGTCCAATTGGAGTTGGGGACCCTGTGTGCCTTCCTCCGAGCGCGTTAGGCTCTCCAGTGACGGTGTATCAGCGGTGGTTCGAAAAAGAAGCGGTGGCTGCATCACACGCAACGGAGGAGGCTTGTGCTTGCCTGCACCCTCCTAGAGTCAGGGACATTGCAAAGTGATGGGGAGAGGCCTAACGGAGGGGATGGGCTAATTGGTTACCACTACATTGGGAAGGGGATAAAAATTGGCAAAAACCTATAAATAAATTAGAATACTGAAATCAGGTATTTGTTCAGTTATAACACAGGAAGTCAGGACATAAAGCACTCAAAAACAGAACAGCACTGCTGTGGTGTCTACAGCATTACAAATACGGTGTCCAGTCAAATTGTTTTTCCCAGCAACAGAAACTAAAATTTTGGTCTCATTGAAAAATTATCTGGTGATATGCAACATGTTTATCAGCAAACAAAAAATAACAATCATACACACTTAAAGGTTCCTAAAATGGTTGCTGGTTTGGGGTAAAAGGTTATATTTGCGTCAATATATCTTATAGAAGGCATTGAACTACCAATCAGTAGAGGTATGGTAGGCAAAAAAAAAAAAACATGAAAAACCACTGGTGTTGTGAGTGTGGTGTTTAAAAGGTGATTTTTGTATTTTATTGCAGTTTTTGTATCTGTAGTTTATGTGCTGATGTTACCATAAAGTGTCATCTTTTTGTATGTTTAAAGTGTACATAAAAAAAAACTGTAGGGTCTTAAAAAAACACATTGACTCTTTATATTATTGCCCAAACCTGGCCCAAAAAGAAATAATTCAATTTCTTCTTTCTTAGTGAAGATCCTCAAATATTAAACCCTTAAATAACAAACCCTTAAAAATCAAACTCAGCCAGAAAACTAATTTCTGCTGTTGACTGCACTCACTCAGGCAGGTCAACACAGCTGGCATATAAACACAAGCCTGATGCACATACAGTAGTGAGCGACAGAACAGAGGAAGAGCTCTATGAGCTCAAAGACAGCAGATAATTCAACATTATTCTACAAAGTACTTCTTTCTGAAGGATACAATGAAGGACAAAAACTTTAGAAATTCTATCTGCATGCAGTTACACTTAGAAAAGTCCAGAAAACTAAAAACTCCAGAAATCTCTGGTTAAATCACACATTTTATAGCTTTTCTGCATAAAAGTAAGTTCAGACATCATAGCGCACACAGATTATAGTAAATATAGATTAGATTATAAGTAAATTCAGCAAATAAACTGAAACTTGGCTAAAAAATTTACAGAAAATGCCACACTTGCACAAAGTCAACAAAATATGCAGTTTGAACAGGTGTAAGAAATTAAGAATATTTATTTTTCCAATAAAGGTATTTTAAAAATAATAGGTGTTAGGATGGCAGTTTTAAATCTACTTGTATAGTGTTGGATTGACTCTCAGCAGTGTTGTTGGTTTAAAATTATAGGAGTTACCAAAAGAAGCAAAACAGCAGCAGTGTGAAATCAGCACAATTGTGTGTAACATTGCACTCTGGGATTGATCTTTTTAACACTATTTACTGTCAAATTAACATTACATATTTAACACTAACAGCAGCGTAATGTTTACACTGTGCAGAATGGAGCCAAACATACAACAAAGTAGTGGTAATCACATGAACTATTGTTATAATGAACAAGAATGAATATAGAATTATAAAATATAGAATTATAAAAAGATAATATTTTTTATTATATATATATATATATATATATATATAAAAATAAAAAATATTATCTTTTTATAATTTTATAATATACTGTTTGCCTACTCAGTCATCAAATGATCAGAAGATTTCATCTACATTTACAATCAGCAGTTCTGATAATCCTAATATAATCAAAACAAGTGTACTTTCTGAAAGGTCCAGTTCAGAAGGGCGGGTGGGCAGGTTTGGAAGGGTTAGAGGAAACAGCAATAACGATTTAGTGTGTTAGCAGCTTGGGAACAGGGGCAGGCTTGTGTGATCACTGTGTGGCCGTCAGTGCTCAGAGAGAGAAAAGCTGCAGAGCAAACACAGGTGGTTCAGGGCTAGGGCAAGAGCCCTCGACAACAGGCCGCTTCAACTGACCTCTACAGCCTAACCCCATCCTCAACCCCCACACACAGCACTGCAGCCAAGGCATTTAGAGCACCCTAAAGCCTCCCTCTCTCACACGCACATACATCACAGATCCATTTGGTGAAGATGTTTAAAATGACTGCTGAACAGGTTCTTGTCCCTGTGCTTAGGTGTGCCAAGGATGAAATACTTAAATGCCAAAAGCATCCATACAAAATATTCTGCTTTCTTTCTGAACTGCAATACTCTACACTGATTGGTTATAATAACATTAATACCCCTCACCGATGTAGTGAATGCTGCTGCTTATCTCTAGCGATGGTGCATGTAAAGGTCTGGGTTATGTTAGACAGAAAGCAAACACTCGATTCTCAAAGACAACGTGCTGGATTTTGACAAGCTTCAAATAGTTCAGACAACTGGTTGTGAGAATCTCTGAAACTGCAAGGCTTGTGAGATGCTCCAAACCTAGTGACCTCCAAATTCCCCAGATCTCTATCTCAGCATCTGTGGGACGTTCTGGAACAGTAAGTCCAATCCACAGTGGTTCCACCTCACAACTTAAAGGACTTAAAGAATCTGCTGCTAAAATCTTGATGTCAGATACCACGGGGCTCCTTCAGAGGTCTTGTAGAGTCCATGGCTCAGTGGGTTATAGCTGTTTTGGTGGCTCGTGAAACACAAACTGCCATATTACCAATGGTTCTAATGTTATGGCTGATCAGTGTATACCAACATCAACACTTTCTCTCATGGTTATGGCACCGATCTCAATGTCTTTCAATGACTCCATATTTCTCAATAATTAAAAATACACCAAATTACTTTCACAGTCTCTAAAAAAATGAGTGGCAGTTAAAAGCCTAGCAATTAATTTTTGTCCTGCATAAATCTCGAAAAGCTCATGCGCTCCAAGTTTGATATAAAGATTTAAGAATGAGCTTTTGTACAACATTTTCCCTAAAAACGTCTTACTCATTCTTCCCCTACAACTTTACTGTGATTTCTTTAAAGTAAAATGTCAGTCGATAAATGGAAGTCCTGTTCATTTTTAATTGTTTTGTGGATATGTTCCCAGCACTGTTGAGTAATTTTTCAACAGCTGTTCCCATTTCATTTTAAATTAAAAACCCCACTCTGTAATCCCAGGAGTCATTCTGTAATTAAGGGGATTTATAGAAAAAAAGCCAAGTGCTACATTAATAACAAAATTTAATATATTTCCTAATAAGCCATCAGTCAAACCACCTTAATTGTAGAACAGAAATGCTAGAAACATCTGAAAAGTTCGGACAGGAAACTCAAACTGGACTTTCTTTTAGATGATCAGTATTTTATACATGTATTTATGTCAACCATAAAGCATGAAAGTCCTGATCATCACAACACATATTACTGTAGAATTTAATCAAAACAATTAATTCCACTTTCAAATGACCGGCTATTTACCACCAAGATTATGCAAAATACAACCACAAATGTTTGAGGAAATATGATTACATATTGTGAACAGCTACTAAAATACACATGAAACCTGTATAACAGAGCTACTAAAAAGGCTTCACCAAACTTTACGTCTATACTTTAGCATTAAAAATATATACAGCACTACAAAAAGCTTTTTTCTGGAATGACAACATAGAAGAACCATTTTTGGCTCACTAGACAACTTTTCAATGGACGGTGGTTTTTAAACACAAATCACTGTTGAAAAGAAAGATTATTAAATCACTTAAAAACAGAGGTGCAAAAGTAATTTTTATAACAATGTTTTGGTTTTTTGTTGCCAATTTTTATCCCCTTCCCAATGTAGGAGTAGCCAATTAGCCCATCTCCTCCATTAGGACTCTCCCCATCACTTTTGAACTGTCCCTGACTGTAGGAGGGTGAAGACAAGCACAAGCCTCCACCGTTGCGACCCTTTTCGACCAATCGCTGATACACCTTTACTGGGGAGCCTACGCACATGGAAGAAAGTGCAGGACTCCCAGCTCTATATGGACCAATCAGTAGACACCTGAGCCAGCAGACATTACAACGTGAAAGTGATTGGGACCGAAAGCGCCATCTACCTGCCCAGAGAGAGCACGGCCAAGTTTTACACTCTTGGGCCCCGGCTGTTGATGGCAAACAGCATGACTGGGATTCAAACTCGCGATTCTCTGATCATAGTGTCATAATGTTTTACTTAACATCTACACACCCACCCACCCACATACCCATCCACCGACGCAGGCACCCATCCATCCATACTTATTTCACAAATCTATATTTGTGAAAAATGCCACTATGAGTTAAAGCTGAAAGCCTACCCATATTTCTTAAAAGTTATATACAATTTTAAAATGTTATTCACTTAATTTTATGATGAATGGTAAAAAAGAACCAATAGACAGAGTCTACAACTATTAAAAGCATGTTTCATCCTTCTTCTGTGAAGTTACCTTTTTTGGAGATATGAGGTTTTGTTCTGACAGCACCAACCTGCATCTTAATATGTATGAATGTTGGGGGAGGAGTTTGTGCAAAATTAGTGTTTGTGGTGCACTGGCCCAGGTCATGCCCTGACTCAGCTGAAGTGTCCCGTGTCTCTCTCTCTCTCTCTCTTAGAGTGTGTTTACTCAGCTCTATCTAATGACGGCCCTTTTACAGCGCTCTGCATTAAACTCAAGGGCTCCGGCTGCATCAGATAAATACAGCAAATCAAACAGGCTTGTGTTTGTCCTGCTCCTCCCTGACAGGCCTGTGGCGAGGCATCGTGGCCTGATGACCAGCCCAGTCATCTTCAAACTGTGTATGGCAGGGCCTCACGCCACCGCTTTGCTGCCTCTAATCACTGCAGTTCCGCCTCAGAGTCAGTAGGAGTTGATAAATTATAGGGATGATTGGATAATGGCCTGATGATGGAGGGAGTCATAGCACGGGGGTGAATCTGTGTTTGGGGGGAACCACCATTAAGAACAGAACTGTGGACAGTCAATCTCAATGTGCTTGTGAACAGGTGCACTGTATTCTGCATAGCTTGGAACAACTTTTATGTTAAATGAGTACCGTAAGTAAAAACAGGAACGTTCTGCTAACATAAAATAGTTACTTACTAATTATTACTATAACAACTTTCTGCTTCACGTTCATCAACGTATCTCCTTTAACAAGAAAGACAGGAACCATAATGCATTTATTCAGTATAACAGGACCTTATGATGGGGACTTGGTTGAAGGTCTATCCCACTTATACTCTGGTTGCCACATGTTTTAGGCATTTTTGTGTATTCACACACACACCTGTCACACAACTGTCAATTTTGTAAAGCCGTTATCCCCTGTTGCTGTAGTAACTACTCTATTGCAGGTTGTCAATCAATGGATATTTAATATGATTGTAAATGGTTACCATTCAAAGTATACTGAAAATCAGTGTAGAATAGTGATTTTTTTTACCTGATCTACTGCATAAATGCCCTGTTACACAGAATAAATAGACAGAAAAAGAGAATTTCCCATCTTCAGGGTATAATTCAACCGTTTCCTTTTCAAAACTATCATTAAAAGTACATGCTGAAAGTCTTTTGCCTCAAAAGTGGTTGAAATAGCAAAAATTTGAGTGGCGATATCACATATTAGTTTAAAATGTGTGGAGGCATCATTCCCAAGCCAGCACTCTCACAAACAAAGATATATTTGAGTATGATATTGTTTTCCTCAAAATAAAACTGTTTGGTCTTTACTACATTACGTTACTGTAAACAAAACATGCTGATTTATATTAAAACATTTGGAAACGCTAGGTGTCCCCAGTGTATGTAAGAAAGATTTGAGAAAACCACATTTGAGACAAAGGATTTCCAAAAATGTTCTTTTACCAACAGTTTGGACAAACTAAAAAAAGACATTATTCCTATTGAGGAGAAAGTTGGGAGTTATTACAGGTTTGTGTGCTTTTACCTTGCGCACCCGTTCCTGATTGTTTGAAGCTGTCGGTAGGCGAGTGCTGTTGGTCTGGCTTGATTCTCTGAACTGAAGGAGCTCCTGCTCAAGGCGCTTACACTGCAGAGAAACAGAATGAAGATGAGGCTGGGAGGACACAAAAATGTTAATTCTCCTGCATGATTCCACTCTACCATCACCCTTCCTCATACACTCACCATTCTCATTCACTCTGAAGCTCAGTTCTGGTATGATTACTAAGCTATGTGTGTATAAACAACACAAATCAAAAGGTCAGTGATCGTCAAAGAGAAATTCTCCTGTATGGAGCAAATCTATTGCAAAGCTAGTCTTTTGTTTATCAATTGTTTTTTTTTTGGTAGTATAAATAAACTATGCACACGGTATACAGATTACGCTCTTCATTATTATTTAACACACAGAGTTGAACTAATATTTACAGTGCAGCTTGCAGACCAGGCAAGAACCTGTTGCAGTGAAACAGTGTGTAACTAACGCTGTTCTATGAGAGGTGAAATCTCTGCTGGATACTAGCCCTCAGACTCGGTTGTTATTACATTTACGGTAAAAGCACACAACACTGATATTACTCTCTCCATCTGTCTGTAATCCTTGGAGAGGCAGATTCATTTGTGGTGCGTTTCAAAATAAAATAAAAATCTTTATTATGTGGGAATTCAACATCTAGGCGAGTAAATGGTTCTGCTATATGACCCACACCTTAAGAGAAGCAATGGAAAAAGAAGTAAGGTTATATGAACAGTGGGAGATAGCTTGGTTGTATAAACTCGGCACCATCACCTATTCACACAAATCAGCCTCCCCTCCTTTCTTCCACAGCTATAGAATGGAAGGCACTGACAGACAGACACAGCAACAGACAGGCAGACAGACAGTATAAACAGTGCGATGCGACAGGCCCTATGCTGAGTATTATTGTAAGCCGGGTTGTTTTAGACCAGTCCATATGTGCTCTTCTCCATGTGCACATTCCAAGACCGAAGGACACTTACCAGGAATGTAAACCAGCCTCACTGCCTGACAAGTCCCAATGTTTCAACATCCAGCTGCCTCAAAGCCCAGTGCCCGCGCAAACAAGCCGCTCAGCCTCCGAGCCCACTCCCGGCCCTTTCCTCTGCAGACTAAAATAATACTGCCGCCGGCCAGACAAAACACACAGCTCCTCTTTAGTGTCAGCCTGAGTTATGGCTCTCGGGCAACAGATGTTTTTTAGGGGGGAATTTAAATCAGAACGCACCTCTCTTCTGACGCAAAGGCCTGTCCCAAAAATAGTCCCATTCAGAAGGAAATGGGGTGTACGAACAGACACATTAGCCTAGTTATGCTCCTTAATTCAACACTGTAAACCAGAGTGTCACTCAAGTCGGAAATTCTAATTAATTCCACAATTACAGCCAGTGTAAAGAGTTCAAAGCCGCGTAATAGCCTGCTGAGCGAGGAAGAATCCACTGAATAAAATCTCAACCACAATCAGGCCTGCCTAAATCATCTAGAAGAGCGACTTCATTTCCTCTCTCACTTTAACATCAGCACTCTATCAAGATCAGGAGAAATTCAATAAACGCACAAGGCGCAGGGACATAACGAAGCGGATCTTATTCTCCACGTTCACCGCAAGGAGAGGAAAGAAGAGAGAATAAGATTTATTTCTCCCAACACTTATCCAGCTTTTCATATTCCAGCAGGCCGGAGGGATGTGGCGCTCCTCTGCCTGCTGCCGCTAGCTAATCCCTGCGAGATGAAGAGAGGGATGGGAGAAGCGGCAGGGGAGGGAGAAATCCTTAAGGATAGAGAGAGGACCCATCTCTGCCTCAGAGGGATTAGGCCAGCGTTTGCAACATACTTCTGAAATTGCCCCATAGATGGGTTTTTGGCCTCACTGAAAAATCAGGGCACCATTTCTAGGGGATCTGATTCAGGATGGGGGATTGTAGTAATATAAAGGTGGGGAATGGGTGGAGGCAGGTTACACCTGTACTTTCATTTGTAATGGAGAGGTTGACACTGTTCTTCACATTCTACCACATTCTAGTGATTCATTATATTATCACTTAGTTTAAAATGGAGAATACAATCTAAAGACATGAGTGTGCAGTGCATAAACTGAGGTCCTGGTAACTTGTTTTTAACAATTCTTGCACCACGTTAAACTGGCAGCTGCCCTTTATATTGTGCAAGAATTTCAAGAATTATAATTCTTTGTTGTGAATGGCTACTTAAGACAAAATGACCTTTCCGAATCTACACGGTTTTGTTATGATGCTGAAAATACACTCGCATTTCAAATCAAACAGTACACAAGAACATTATTGCACTCGTAGTTTAAAAAGCTTTTTTCGGGGGCCCCGAGTGGCTCAGTGGGCTAAAATCACCTGAATCTGAATCCCGGTCATGCTGTTTGCCATCAACAGCCGGGGCCCAAGAGAGCAAAATTGGCAGGTAGATGGCGATCTCTCTCTCTATCACTCACACATTGCAATGTCCATTGGCTCAGGCATCTTCTGATTGGTCCATTTGAAACTAGAGATTCCGCGCTTTCCTCCGAGTGCGCATCGTCCCCAAGGACGATGTATCAGCGGTAGTTTGAAACGTAAAAGTATTGCACGTAAAGGAAGAGGCGTGTGCATGTCTTCACCCTCCTAGAGTCAGGTACAGTGCAAAGTGATGGGGACAGCCACTAATGGGTTGGGATGATTGGCAACTACCACATTGGGAAAGAGAGAAAATTGGCAAAAATGTATAAAAAAAAAAAAAAAAAAAAAAAAAAAAAAAA
>BRDA01052079.1:0-38751 GCA_036984385.1 Crenuchus spilurus | reverse complement strand
ACTGTTTTTTCGATTTCGACTCTGCATTGTGTGTTACTTTCAGTAAAATAGTTTACTGGCTTATCTGCGTTTGTCTGCCTCACTGAATGTTACAGTGTTATCCACACATATCCATCACTTTGGATTTGACCTGGTCATTGTTTGCCACATTAAGAGTTACATGAAGGCACATTGAAATCTGACTTGAGATGAATGTTTACTAATTTGATTTTAATTGCATTTCAAACCACCTCTAAATGTGTTTTGGATCCAATTGGCAAAAATTTTATTTGGTGTGATTTCTGGCTGTTCACACTATTAAAAATGAATCTGGATACAATGTAGATACGCCAAAAAAAATCCAATTTCAGCTGTTAACCTCAACATTGCCTTTAGCTGGTCACCAGTTCGATCCCCAAGGAGGGCATGACTGAAATATCCCAGGTGCTGTGAATAGGGACTGCCCACTGCTTCAGGCATGTGTATGTGTTTCACTGAGTGAAATGGTACAATTCCTCTGTCTGCAAGCACAATGGTCAGTGACTGTACACTTGCACTTACCTGTCTTTAATTTAATCTGTATGTTTGCTTGTGTATTGTGTATTCTGTAATTATAGGCACATTTTTATATTAAATGTCACTGTACAGTCTGTGTATACTATGTATATTGTTTATTGCATATTTTGTATTGTCTACTATATGTACATTACCTGTATATTCCATCCATTATCACACCCACTTAATCCTTATCAGGGTCATGGTTAGTCTCCTACCCCCTCACTGGGCACAGGGCAGGGCATTACACTATTCAATTAACCCCAGGACAGGGCACCAGTCCATCGCTGGGTACATGCACACATACATACACACACACACACACACACACACACACAAACAATATAGAGTACCCAATCCACCTGACCTCCATGTTTTTGGACTGTGGGAGGAAACCGGAGACCCCGAAGGAAACCCACGCAGACACGGGGAGAACATGGAAACTCCACTCAGATGCAGACTCGAACCCAAGACCTCAGTGCTGAGAGGCGAACGTGCTAACCACTAAGCCACCGTGCCAGAAACAAATTCTTATGTGTATCAACTTAATTGACCAATAAATCTGATTCTGAGTCTAAAGTGCATCCATTGATTTTTGACACATTGTACACAGTAAATCTGCCAGTGTTAAATCAACACTATTAGACTTAAATTAACACTGAGAGTGTTACATTTGACACTCTCAGTGTTAATTTAACTCTAATAGTGTTGATTTAACACTGGCAGATTTACTGTGTAGTCAAACCAACATTTCAAGGTAACTTACTGCACTCCTTCTCTGACTTAAGTCAACCTGAGGTTGACATTATAGTTTAAAAGTAAAAGTGACTTAAAATGAATTTGTCCTCTGCCCTACCGTGCAGTGACATTAGTGAACACACATACATTTGTGAGCAGTAAGCCGACTTCCCTGGAGTGTGAGTAGCCCTATCCACAGTGCCTGTGGTGCAAGTGGGGGTTAGGGTCCTTACTCAACAGCACTTTAGTTGTTTCCTATCAATTCATGGAATTAAACCAGCAAATCTCAAAGCCAGTTCCAAAACCTCTAGTGCACAGCTGCCTCTAAAGGTTCTTTAGTCTTAAATTTTATTTAGTTTAGTCAAAAATAATTTTTAAAAATAGTTTTGCATTGATGAAATTTTGTATCAACTTTGCTGCTGTCTGTGACTCTTTCCTTCACATAGCACCACTAGACTTCCTCCACCACGGGCTCCCAGTTATAGACGGCTGAAGTGCCAGCCAGGTTTGAACTCATGATCTCCTGATCAGGGGACAAAAACTTATACATCTGCACCATCACAGCCACAAAAAGAGCAGCAGTGTTTAAAAAAGCACATCAAACCTGCTGTTATAATATGAGCAATAATGTAGGCTTGTTCAGTAGTTGATGAGTGGAGCAGCTTTTGTTTTGTTGACCCTGTGATCCAAAGACAGTGAGTTCAAATCCCAAAACTGCAGCCCAAGAGAAGGAAATGATGTCACTGTATGATGAAAAGAGTCCTAACTAGTTACAGATATGTTGCATTTGATTTAGCTAATTAAAAGAGTTGGAGAAAACTTGACTAAACTAAGACATTTGAGTTGTTAAAGCTATTCACTGAAATAAATAGTGCAGTAACTAAAATCTTTAAGTTGACTTTTTATGACATAAAATGGGTACAACTGTTGTTTAAGGTTATTAAGTGAAATTCCTGCTAAATGTGTTTATATATTATAAACTAAGCTATAGTGGTGAGTATAGCTCCGAGTGCTCAGCTTAATAAAATAGTATAAAATATATTTCCAGCATTCATGTTATTATAAAATACTGTACCTATTGTAAACACTAGCATTATCATTTGTATTGTTAAATATTATTAGTATAATTAATAAACATTATTTAAAGAATTATAAGTATATGCTAAGCCGAGGCTATGCTAACATTAGCCTATCTCCCTAGTTGCTTGCTGACCGATGCACCTACAAGACATTTAGGCTGTGGCTGCCATACTCATTGCAGGTATGTTCACAATATTGTTTTTTTATTATTCTAGTATTGAATAAAGGTGTTTATATAACTGTTTTATTCTGTTTTCTGGTTGATTAGCTGCACCATGTGGTCAGGGTGCAATATTAGACACTCACCACAGATGGCGCTAATTCACCATGTGTAGTTAGATTGTTTTAAGTTATATGGAGGTTGTGTTAGATAAATATATATGTATATAAATACTATATGATCACAAAGTTATCATTGCATAGTTTATAATATTGTTTATTATAGAGTTATAATATTCAGTAATGTATTGCAATAATGAGTAGAGTGTGTGCACGCTGTAGTGTTGCTTACTGACCATTTAGGCTGTGGTTGCCATACTCATTGCAGATACCAAATAACACTGCATCAACCCAACACCCAATACGTGTCCCTGGTCATTGACGGAAAGCAGGTGAATGCCCTATCACCACGAGGGGTTATAATTAGGGGTGTGTATCTGTCCAATAAATGACGATCCGATATGTATTTCGAGTCATGCGGTACGATACGATTCAGAAACTATATATTTTAAGTTTGACCGATTCGGTTCAATTCAATTCAGTAGGATTTCGATACAATTGGGCTCAGTATAATAGGGTAGGAAATAATATGAGTTACTTGTTTAAAATAGATAATTTTACATTGATTCAACATAAGTTAATACTAAAAATTTGTTTTTGCTTGTATTCAGAGAGATTAATGAAACACTAGAGAACTAGTATAGTTGTATTTGACATGTGAAGTCAGAAACAGTAAAATACTGTGGTGTTGGGATGTGGTACCGGTGCTCCAATGTTTAAACAAGTCCCCCAAAGCTCTCATTCTCCACCACACAGTACGGTCTTAAGTCTTTGACAATGAACCGGGTTATTGAAGCCATTATTACTTTGGCTCTAGCTGAGACTCTAGTTGAGTTTTGGCTGAAGAAGTCCTGTTTTTCTGTGGGGCTAGCGGTACTATGCTAGCGTCCTCATCACCACTTTCCTCATGTCGTGTCACCAAATCTTTTCCGCTCTTCATTTATAGACCGAACTTCTTACAAACTTTAGATTTTAAGCTCGGCAGAGCGTTGTATGTATGTGTGTCGGACATGTTTGTCTTTCAAACGTGACTGTGACAAGTATCACGACAGTTAATGAGAGACAGAGCGAGAGGAGAGAGAGAGAGGGGAGCGGGGCGGGGGAGAGAGAGAGGGGAGGGAGCGGGCTAGCAGCAGAAGCACATCAGTAACACCAAACCGATTGACAGCTATATAATCGAGCCATCGGCCGGTTCATTTTAGAAATAGACCGGGTCCATGTACCGATGCACTCACATCGTTTAAGTCAAAACCGGTGTTCTGATTCAAATCAGTTATTTTTTACACCCCTAGTTATAATGTATCAAAAATCTATGGATTCAATCTTTGTCTCTAGCTGAAGTGTGAACACAGCCAAAGAGATCAACGTGAATGAAATGAGGTGTCCAGCTCGTGTCAGTATTTGTGTGTGCACTCGTGCTCTGTTTTGATGTGAGCACTAAGTGAGATGTTTAAATGGGTTTGTAGGGCCTGAAGAGCCACAGCACTACAGAGTTTAGTGTAGCATTTAGCAGAGGTTAGTGTTATTTAACGCACCTGACAGCACTCATCGACTCGTTATGAAGTCCTTCACGCTTTGAATTGATTGCGTCACAGTCGTGGCATCGCAGGCCCTGAGTTTGACATGCCTGGACTAGATCAGCTGCTTTATGGTCAATCATCACTGATCTGCAGTTTAACTTCTCAGTGCGCTTGTACATGTATGAAAAAGATACGTTACATTTTAATGAAGTTATTACACATATTACATTCTTCACTGCAATGCACTACCAACCATTTGAAGTGGACATCCCTGTGTTTATGGACACATTTGTAGAAACACACAATATGTCCAAAAGTTTGTGGACACCCTTTCTAATGAGTGCATTCAACTACTTTAAGTTGCACTAATTGCTGACAAATGTACACACAGCTTGTCTAGTCCCTGTAGAGAAGTTCTGCCAAAAGAATATGACTAAACATCAGCCTATTGACAATGTCTGATGCCAGGTGAGGGATAGAGGGGTATAAAGCCCCCCAGCATTGAGCTGTGGAGCAACTGTGTTCTCTATAATGAGGGTGCTCCATACAAAACCTTTTGGATGAGTTGGCGATGAGGTGAGATGGTGATCATCTAACACAGTTCAAAATTGAGCAGAAAGCCTTCAATGAACAGTAGAGTTTCCAACAAACAAAGGACAAACTCTTTTAATACTCTTGATTTTAGAAGAAACAATGAATGAGCAGTTGTCCAAATACTTTTGTCCAAATAGTGTAACTGCAGCTGCATGCTCCATCAGTTCTTTAAGAAAAGAAAATATCCACTTTCAAGCATATCTCCCATGCCAGCCAACTACCATCTGATGTAGGCTTGATGTTTTATTGAGGCTGTTTTGCGCCTCTCGTTCGCTGGCCTCTCCCATCGAGTTTGTTTTTGACCTCGTTTTCTCCCCCCTCTGATGCCTCACATCCATCTGTCTATCTCAGCGAGAGACGGACCAACATTAAACACGCCGCGCTGGCGCCGAGACAACACGCGGCACTCTTCCGGTGAAAGCAGGCCCGCCGGACGCCTGAAAATTGGGCCCAGATTGGAAAATTGTTAAAGCGTCTTTGCTTACAACACGCTGGGGTAATTTCACATTCCCAGCATTGTAGCAGTCTTAGCTTCAGTCCACAAACTAATATGAATACATTTGAAAGTGGACGAAGTTTTTTGGCCCAAATAAAAAACACTTTCCAGAGCTGGCAGACTGAACATTGCTATTTTGACACCGTAGTGTGGATTGGAGTGAGCAATTTAAATCTGAGATTGACCACAAATACAAACATCCATCCTCTGATCAGTGTCTGATTGTTACAACATTCCAGCTCCATTATCAACAGAATGGAAGAGGAGGTGAAGTCCAGACCTGTCTGCGGAACATATACCATATAGAGTCATATACCAGAGCATCCTCTCTCCTCATTAAACACGTCAGAGAAAAGACTCTGTACTGATTCACTGCATTCAGCAAACGTGTGCACTGATGTTTGTAATAAACAGACACATTTAAGCTGTTTTTACTACAAATCAACACCATGTGTCATGTGATCAGCATCACATGATGATTCAGCACAAACTAAACACTAAATAATCAGTCATTTTCTACCATTCTTTCTTTTCTTCTTTCTCTTTAACTCTATTTCTTTCTATTTTCCATTCATTCTTTCTTATTTATTTCTATCTTTCTTTCCTTTCTTCATTCTATATTTCTTTCTTTCTCTTTCCTTCGTTCTTTCTACATTTCTTTCTTTCCTTTCTTCTTTTTCTTTTTCCTTTCTTTCTGTCATCCTTCCTTCCTTCAATCTTTCTTTATTTGCATATTTCTTTCTCTTTCTATCATCTTTCTTTCTTTCTTTTTTCACTCTTTTTAAATCTTTTGCTCTACATTTTTTCCATCTTTCTTTCTTTCCTTCCTTATTTATCACTTTCCTTTTTTTCTGTATTTGTTTTTTTTCCCTTCTTTTAATCTTTCTGTTTTTCTGTTTTTTCTTTCACTCTCTTTAAATCTTATTCTTTCCATCATTCTTTCTAACATTCCTTTTTTCTTTCTTCCTGTATTTTTTTTTCTGTCATCCCTTTCTTTTTTATATTGCCTTCCTTCCTTTCTTTTCTTAATAATGTATATATATTTGTCATCTTTTTTGCTTCTCTCTTTCTTTCCTTCTGTATTTCTTTTTCTCTATTTTCATTCTTTTCTCTCTTTCTTTTTCTCTGTTTGTCTGTCATTCTTTTGTTTCTGGGTATGTTGGGTGTGTGTCTTTATTGTAAACAGTTCTGTGGTCAGTGAGCTCCTGCTGTTCTCATAAATCAAACAGAGAATCAAACCATCACACTTTCAACTTCCAAAACATTACATTTAGTTCACAAGAAGTGGTTTACTGGACAGTACTGAGCTGACGTGAACAGATCAGCAGAATGAAGAGAGTGAGTGCAGGCCTTTAGAAAGCACGTGTCAGTAAAGGTATGAGCAGCTGAGGGATAATAAAGCCTGATCAATGCTTCTTTTACACGGAGGACTTCTTCCTTCATTTTCCTGCTGATATGTGTTCCCTCGTGGACACTCGGGGCAGTTCACGAGTTCAGTGTAATATAAGTGCAGAATGGGAAATCCAGTTAGTGTAATAGAGCTGCATCATACAAATGTCATCCTACAGTGTGGCGAATCATGTGGGGTGAAAGGTGTTATTGAATGTAGGAGCTCATATATCATGTAATGCCAAAGGCCCAGTTCTCATTAACACCCAGAGAACTCAGTCCAGTGTGGCCATCTGCCATTCCTGAGGATTCAAATCAGCCCTGAAATCACTGAGCATGTTAACAAGCACACACTGACTTAAGCCCTTTTCAGATTGGATTAGTTTATCAGGGGAACGTCTGTTTTTATCATTTTAAGTCTCCTCAGCGCTGAAGTTCCTGTATCGGGACGGCATTAAAATAACTACAGGAGTGAGTTTCTGGTGGTTTGTAGGGTTTTACCATCACAAAGGTCTGAGTCATGTGATAATATGATCACAGTTGATTTGTTCCTGTAGTTGAGGTTATAATCACTCCTTTAATAAGTCTGCTTTAGTCTTATCTCATCTTTCTTATGGAGTTTAGTTTATTTTTCCTCCTCATAATGCTCTCTCAGGTGGATTCAACTTTTCATCAGTGTGCTCACAACACAATTAGACCTCCGCATTTAACCCAACCATGCAGTGAAACACACACTAGTGAACACAATAGGCTGTGAGAACATGTGCCCAAAATGGTGGGCAGCCCTATCCATGGTGCCCAGGGAGCAAGGGCACCTCAGTCATGATCCCTCCTGTCTGGGGGTCAAACCGGTGACCTTCCAGTCACAAGACCAGATCCCTAACCACCAGGTCACAGCTGCCCCTGTAGAGTATAGAGTGTAGGTAGAGTATGGTGTTGAAGATCTTCATCCAGACCATGTGGATTATGAGTGTTTGGTGGTTCCATGGACACATTGACCAGGCTGATGTCAGCCAGAGTATTTCACCCTTTTAATTAGATATTTGAGGAAGTCATATAATAGTTTTTTACTCTTAAATCTCATTTTAGATTCTAATCTATATTTTTAGATCCCATTACTGGGTTCTTCTTAAGTCTATATAAGGCATCACTAACACTATTTTTTCTGCGGTGTGACTATAAGAGTTTTTGGTAGTCAGTACATTTTAAACTCCAAAAACCAAAACTCTAAAATTTTACCCACGAGTGCATTAAAATAAATACCGGACGTTTGCAGGAAAACCAGCAACTCTGTAGCTCAGTTACTGACGCCTGCACTGTTAACACAGAAACCCAAACAGACAGACTTCTGATTACTTAATAACAGTGTGAACAGTCATCTCAGCACATCTGATCTGAGAAACAAATCCAATTTACCTGCAGACTGAACACAGTCTTACACTCAGCAGTTTGGCTCCATCCATAGTCTAACACACCTGGTTCAGGTAATAAAGACATTCATGGTCATCAGTGTAAGGTGAGCCAAATCTGAGCTCTCCAGAGTGGACTCTTTGGATATACCCAGATTAGCGTCTTTGTTTGGTAAAAAGAGATGAGATTCAAGTATGGGTCAAACTAAATTTAAAGTTAGCTGCCAAAGTAAGAAATTCTACCTTATCAAGGTCCACAATTACTCCAGCATGTACATGCCGCACAACTGATAATAGTGCAAGATTTTCTGAAGACTGGATATTGACTTAAAACACCTTTAGCCGCACTTATACTTTCTTTCATTGAAACCAAATAAACAAGGTCATCCATGTCATTAAGGCCACAGAAGGTGATATCACACAAACAAAATGCATGTCACATATGTTGTCATGTCACACGCCGTCATCACTTCGCGATGGTAGGCTGCACAGATGAGTCACTTCTCTCAATGCCATCTGTCTCTGGTTGCTTGTAGCAGACTAGCACCTGATAATCCAGTCCATGTCTTGATGTTATCCATCCAGGTTATTCTTGGTCTTCCACGTCTTCGGACTCCCTCCACAAGTCCAGTCATAACACTTCCTTCAATGCTCTCATGTGCTGCCTCATCACATGACCAAACCTGTGGGATTTAACGTGCATCGATAACTCCTCTTCAGTTCTGCCATCTCATAGACTTGCTCAGTGGTCATCATCTTCATCCATGAGATCTTCAGCAACTTCCTGATGCTCTTCTGCTCAGAAGCCTGAATACGTCTTTCTTCCTCAATTGTAAATACAAAATGCATTTATGAATGTATATGTACAGTCCTATACATAATTATTGGTGTCCTTCAAAACAGCCAAGAGAAAAGACTATGAATTCAACACCTGTGAATAAAATCTAACCTTTCGAGATTTGGAGAAAAAGTCTGATTGATTTCATATGGATTATTTTTCTTTGAATAACATCACTTGACTAAAAGGTTAGATTTCTTTCATGTTTACAGGGATATTTTAAGCACATGAACAATAAAGACCATCGTAGCAATAAAGTTGAAGTGCATGTACACACTGTTTCCACTTTATTAACAACACCTACACTAAGCACAGTGACTGTCTTAGCAGAAACGTCTAAGCTCCCTGGAAAAAATAGTCACCTGGCATGTTTAATGTGGTAGTTAAACTACAGGTAGGTTTTTCAACTACAATATAGGGCAGTCAATTAGAACAGAGGTTATTAACATATCAGTGTTAAAGGTACAATAACGCAACAGTTTTATTCAAAGGGATACTAGTACATCTCCAAAATGTAAAATATCACAAAAATTTAATTTGTGTTCATTTTTATGTTGCGCATTGCAAAGCAATGTAATGTTATTTGATTCGATCCGGGCTTGTATACAGAATTTTGATTGGATGTGCGGTTTTCCTAAAAACTTCCTTAATCTGGGAATTTTTTCCCATTAAGAATGAATGGGGAACAAAAATGCATGCTCATCTACTGTACTTCTGCTCGACCGATTAGCACCGTTTTGGATACACTATATCAGGGCAGGCCCCCGAGCACAAATTCACTGTTGTTTTGACCCGCACTTGTTTATTTGTCGTTTTATTGCCATCCCTTTTTCATCCCACTGACTTCCATTCATTTTCACCCATATCAAATTCCAGGCTTCCTTTTGCCAGGCAACAACCAAAATTGATATACTACATCATGGCAGGTAACAGAGCTCTAGTCCAGAGCCATACTGACCCGCACTCCTTTTTTTGTCATCTTTTCTTCCCTTGTTCCTCCCATTGACTTCCATTCATTTTCACATACAGTCAAGCCACAGAGTTTGTGTCCTAACAGCCACAAAAATTAATGTACTCCATCAGGACAGGTAACGGAGTTCTAGTCCAGAGCCATACTGACCCACACTTCTCTTTTTGTCATCTTTTCATCCCTCGTTCCTCCCATTCATTCCCATTCATTTTCACGTACATACATGGCAACCACCTCAGATACCATAGCAACACCATAGCAACCGCCTTGGGTGCCATAGCAACCGCCTTGGGTCCCATAGCAACACCTTAGCAACCACCTCGGATACAATAGCAACACCTTAGCAACCACTTAGGAACACCATAGCAACCACAGCAGATACCACAGCATCACCTTACAAACCAACTGGGATACCTTAGCTTGTGGGCCATGTTAGCAATGCGCAACATCCTGCGTTTCCTTCAGGAAACACACTTTTCTAGTTTAATTTACAAAATATATTTTATATTTATTTATGTACAATTCAACATTTCAAGTCTTTTTTTGTTTTAATGTTGATACTGTTTGAATATTAATGTACTTGAACTCCAAATTAAATATTCTAATTATTTGAGATTAAGCGTTTCTGATTTTCATCAACTGTAAGCCACCAGGGCTGTAGTAACAAATTCTGGACCCTATGCACAAGCAGTGGCAAAGGCCTCCACCCACCCCTATAATTAGTTATTATTTGGTAACGCTTTATAATAACTTTCATTAATAGCTCATTAACTAATGATTAATAACTGTGAAGAAATCATTAGTTCATGAGAATTTCTTTAACAAATGATTTACTAATGATTTACTAATGATTTGTTAACATTTGCAAAAATGAATACAATCATTAGTAACTACATGAACTTTATAAACATTTGTTCATGTTCAAATTCTCATGAACTATTGATTTGTTCACAGTTATTAATCATCAGTCAATCATTAGTTAATGACTTGTTAATGAAAGTTATTATAAAGTGTTCCCTATTTTTTCCTTTAATATTTAAAGGAAAATACAATTCCAGACCGCTCAAGGGCCCTCCCCTTACTTTTGGCCCTAATAACACATTCCCATTTTCCCCCCACTACGATGCATGCCACTGTAAACAGAGGTTGGGAAGTGGTCATGTGAGAATGATTTATGCTACATGAGGTACAGAAATGTGTGATATAGTCACTTTCACTCACTCATTCACTCATTAAAATGCAGTTTCTTCAAGCAGCTACTTATACAGCTTCCTTACAAACCTTGAGACTCCACACGTCTGCTGTATTATTTCACCCTGTAATCTGTGACTGTGTGTGATTCTGTGTTTGGAGCTCTTGAAATGGGCTTTATTAATCCAGGCCACATCTGTCTTGTTAATCTGGGCATTCTGCAGCGGAGCCATAAAGTGAATTTCAATAGTTAGCACATCTTTTATGAAGCACCGTGGAGAAAACATCTGAAAAATGAGCAGATGTGGAGTTGTTGCCAGAGGGATCTACAAAAGGACGGAGAGGAGCACGCAAATAAAAATCAAAAGAGGAGGACAGGGGGAAATGTGTGAGAAGGACTCGAAGGAAACAAACCCTTTAGGTCAGGATAGAGTAAACAGAGCAGAGATATGAGCCAGGCTTCCTCTCTTATACCTGCTCTGTTTGTGTGTGTGTGTGTGTACGTGTGTGTGTGTGTGTGTGTGTGTGTGTGTGTGTGCGTGTGCGTGATGATTTCACAAACCCAAACCCAGTGGGAAATGGTCCTGCTTGATGTAACTCATAAAGAACAGTAATATCACTAGTGACTTATCCCACACACTCCATCCAGCGCAGTAATAAAGCAAAAAAAAAACAACCTACATAAAACGTTCTCATATTAAAATAATGTCTTTTTCAAAAGTAACATAATGAAATCATGGCTTTTTCGGTGCACGTGTGTGGGCTATGTGCACCCGAATTTTATTTGTGAGCATCATTAAGGAACCTCCAACTTCCACACAGCCATAATTGGTGCGATTAAATTCATTAACATGAATTACTAGACGTGGAATGTCCTCCTAATGAAGAAACAGCTCCTCTAGCACACAACCAGCCATCAAGAGGACGTGCAATTAAAACGAAAACTCGGTGGACAAGCGCGGCCCAGATTCACACAAACGTTGCGCTTGCTTCCTGCTGTTCTTTGTTTGAGGCCCGGAAGCGAGGAGGAAGACATCAAACGGACGATAACCATTTTAGCTCCGTGCCTGTAAGGCGATGCACATTGCCAGGTCTATCTGTCAGCACACTGTGAGGAAAAGCAAAAGCAAAGCAGTTCCAGGAAATGCTCCTCACATGAAAAAAAGCTGAGAACATTAGCTAGGAAAATCCATAAACGAACACTGCTGGGAGCTCATATCTGGAGTTACATGCAGAGAAACCAAGGCAGGAGCACATTCTACCATTTTTCACATGGTAATACTGTTGAAATTGGTTGCTGGCAACCTGAAATCTATAAGTTCCCTGGACAAAAAAACAAGTCATTTTGCATGTTTAAGGTGGTAGTAACTTCAGGCTCCTGCAGATGGCGCTGCATGAGGATGATCAGGTTATAAATACCTGTGGGGTGTGTGATGGTATTCATACACTGTAAAAAATATTAAATGTAAGAATCAGTAAAGAAGAGGCAACATGGTTGCCAGAAACTTACTGTTAAATTAGTGTATTTTTAGAGTAATAAATTACAGTTGTGTCCTGTTTCGTAAAACATTTTAATTAACTGTACAATTATACTACAGTATGATACTGTTAATTTTCCAGTAAATTCCTGGCATCAGCCATAAATAAAATACCTGTTGAGTCACAAAGGGGTTAAAATTAAAATACTAGTGCATCCCCAAAAATTTGAATATAGTGAAAAAATTGTGTTCATAATTTAATTCATATTCATATGCATTACACATAAAGTAACATATTTCAAGCCTTTTTAGTTTTAATGTTGATACTGTTTAAATAGTTATTTCCTAAAACTACAAATGAAATATAATAATTTTAGAGTTGTTTAATTTGGATTTCTATAAGTCTTAACTGATCAACATTAAAACAAAAAAAGGCTGAAATATGTCACTTTATGTCTAATAAATATAAAACATATGACAGTTTTTTAAATAAATGAACCTGAACATAACTATATTCTACATTTTTATATGGCTGCATTATTGAAGTACAGCATTGTTTTATTGCATCAAAACTTTTTTCATAACTTTTTTAATGGATAATGTGAGAAACAACTACATGCTTCACCACACTATGGGAGCTGAATAGTGTGATTGGTCCTTATATTTTGGTCCTTATTTTCCCTTCTCCATAGCAACAGTGAATATAGTTAAGAGTTCAGTTCAGAAACTAGTAACCAGAAAATAGATGGAATAAATAAATGGAAAACTCTGGAGAAGAAAGATACCTTTTTTCACCTTTCAAGTTACCTACCCAGTGGTGGAATGTTTTTACGGATCATTCCAGCCCGAACTTAACCCCTGGATGCAGCTACCATGAAGATAACATGTCAAGAACTTTTCTTGTTGATCTCATACACCTGGGTTTGGGAGCAGGAGGTTTTCATGCTTATTTTTAGCCGTTTCCCTGTAAGTTCCTGGTTGCTGTTGGTTGATTAACGGCTCCTTCCACATGTATAAGATGCCTCACATGGTGCCTTGCACTTTTCCTTCCACTTGCTCTGGTCTTTCAGCTGTGGAGCTGAGCTCATATTGCTTCTGTCATGAGAAACCACCATTTTTGACAGGTTCGATTTTATTTTTAACTTGAATCTGTACTGCAGCTCTGCATACGGTAATGCTTCCCTTGCTTCGACACCTGATTCAAGCTGATATGCAACAGATGACTTGAATCTGGTATACTGGAGCAGGGAAAAACACTGGAATGTGCAGTACTGTGGTCCTGCAGGACTGGAGATGGTGATTACTGATAACTGACCGATGCTTTTATGCCACCAGACCCTTTTCTAGAGCTTGGAGATAAAGTTGAACTCAGTAAACATATTCAGCATTTTGTTGCTGTCCAAAATAAAACGAGTGTCTCCAAAATGGTAACTACAGCACTCTGCTGGTGACCTGGCTTGAAAGTAAAATTAATTAATTGCCACAACTTAGTTAAGCCTTGGCCACAACTTTGTAAAATGTGGGAATGAGATTGTAATTTGTGGACACATTGAGATTGTAATGATCTCATTCCCACACCTTATTAAGTCATGGCCACAACTTAACTGTTTTGTTCCTATACATTATTAAATAATTGACATAACTTATCTATCTTGTTCCCTCATCTTATTTAGTTGTGCCCACTACTTATACCTTGTGTTCTCATACCTTATTAAATTGTAACCATAACTTGTCTCATTCTTTTCAAGTTGTGGCCTCTATTTAACTATCATTTTCTCACACCTTATCAAGTCATGATCACAACTTAACTGTCTTGTTCATATGCCCTATTAAGTCATGGCCACTACATAACTATCTTGCTCCCACACCTTATTAAGTCATGGACACAGCTATTTAATTCCCATGCTTTATTAAGTCATGGCCACAACATACTTATCTCATTCCTTTGCATTATTAAGTTGTGGCCCTTACTTAACTATTTTGTTCCCACACTTTATTAACTCATGGCCCGAACTCTTGCACTCCCTTACCATACTAAGATGCATACATGATTTTATGGCATGTCACTCTAGTCTTATATATATTAGGTAAGCTTATTGCTTCCCCTAGCCAAGGCTACAACCTTCTGCTCTCATTTATCCGTAATGTAAAAAAAGCTTTGCGATGCTTGTCAGTTCTTTTTTTCAAGGCAAATTGAAAAGCTTCAGAAATATGCACCAAGTGCTCAGACTTGCAATGCATTCAGAATTCCTTCATATGTTTCTTGTATGAGTTTCAAGTATATCATTAAAGTAATAAAGAATATAATTTCCTTTCTAGGACTTTGTGAAAAGGCTAGGCGCCTGGGGTCTCATTTGCGTCAGCCGCTGTGCCCTTTTCTGCTTTGCCGCAAAACCGTGGCTAAAAAACTCCACACACACATATGCACACACACACAAACACACACATACACACAATTCCCTCAGGCCTGCAGCCCCATTCAAACATGCAGGTGGAACCGCCAATGGCAGTCGCCGGTGACAGCTCTTTTATCCATTTAAATCTACTTCAAATTGCTCTGAAAAGTGACACAAAGGATTTCTGTCAAAGGAAACCATCCCACTCCTGTGCTCGCTCTCTCTCTCTCTCTCTCTCTCTCTCTCTCTCTGTGTCTCTGTGTCTCTCTCTCTCTCTCTCTCTCTCTCTCTCTCTCGCTATCTCTCTCTCTCTCTCTCTCTCTCTCTCTCTCGCTATCTCTCTCTCTTTCTCTCTCACTGTCTCTCTGTTTCTCTCTCTCTCTCTCTCTCTTCCCCTCTGCCTCTTATTCTGTCTGCATAGATTTATTGGCCTAACTGTATTATCCACAATATTTCCAAAGAGAAAGTAAGCTTTTCCTGAATGCAGTTATGCTCAACAAAAGCAGGAGAAATGTGAGACACAAACACAATAATATTAAAGAAGAAGAAGAAGTCTCCAGATATATGCTATTGACATACTGGTCACTGAACCTGTACTAGTCATTGAGTCTAAACTGGTCATTGAGCTTGTACTGGTCTTTTAGTCTGTACTGGTCACTGAGCACAGGCCAAAGTGGCAGAGGTATTCAAAAAACTTGGTGGCAAGGTCCCAGGGGTGCATGAGTTCTGCTCCCAGTTTCTCAAGGCTCTGGATGTTGCAGGGCTGTCTTGGGTGACACATCTTTGCAACATTGCATGGACATTGGGGGCAGTGCCCCTGGATTGGCAGATGGGTGTGGTGGTCCCTGTTTTTAAGAAAGGGGACCGGAGGGTGTGTTCCAACTAGAGGGGGATCACACTTCTCAGCCTCCCCGGTACAGTCTATTCAGGGGTACTGGAGAAGAAAGTCAGACGACAGTTGAATCTCGGATTCAGGAGGAACAATGTGGGTTCCGTCCTGGTCAGCTGGACCAGGTCACTGGACCAGCTCTTTACCCTTGATAGGATCCTAGAGGGTGCATGGGAGTTTGCTCAACCAATTGACATGTGTTTTGTGGATTTGGAGAAGGCATTCAACTGTGTCCCTCGAGGTATCCTGTGGGGGTACTCAGTGAGTATGGGGTACTGGGCTTTTTGCTAAGGGCCATCCAGTCCTTATACAAGTGAAGCAGGAATTTGGTCCACATTGCCGGCAGTAAGTCAGACTGGTTTTCAGTTGAGGTTGGACTCCACCAGGCCCTATGTCACCAATTCTTTTCATAATTAAGATTAAGATTAAGATGAACCAATTTGCCAATGTGATTTTCACACAATGGAATTTGACCTCCACATTTAACCCATTCGTGCAGTGAAACACACACACACTAGTGAACACACAAGGCTGTGAGAATTTGTGCCTGAAGCGGTGGGTAGCCCTTATCCACCGGCGCCCAGGGAGCAGTTAGAGGGTTAGGTGCCTTGCTCAAGGGCACTTCAGTCATGTCTTGTCTGGGGATCGAACCGGCGACCTTCTGGTCACAAGACCAGATCCTTACCACTAGGCCATGGCTGCCATCATTTTTATGGACAGAATTTCTCAGCATAGCCAAGTGGTGGAAGGTGTCCAGTTTGGTGACCTCAGGATTCCTTATCTGCTTTTTGCAGATGATGTGGTCCTGCTGGCTTCATCGGACCAGGACCTCCAGCTCTCACTGGACCAGTTTGCAGCTGAATGTGAAGCAGCTGAGATGAGAATCAGTACCTCCATGTCCATGGTACTCAGCCAGGAAAAGGTGGATTGCTCTCTCCAGGTTGGGAGGGTGTCCTTGTCTCAAGTTGAGGAGTTTAAGTATCTCGGGGTCTTGTTCACGAGTGAGGGTAGAGGGAGCAGGAGATGGACAGGCGGATTGGTTCAACAGCCACAGTGATGCGGGCTCTGGTCCAGTCTGTCTTGGTGAAAAGAGAGTTGAGTCAAAAGGCAAAGCTCTCTGTTTACCAGTCGATTTACGTTCCAACCCTCACCTATGGTCATGAGCTTTGGGTAATGACCGAAAGAATGAGATCCCGAATATAAATGGCTGAAATGAGCTTTTTTCGTAAGGTGTCTGGGCTCTACCTTAGAGATAGGGTGAAGAGTTCAGACATCCAGGAAGGGCTCAGAGTAGAGCCGCTGCTCCTCCATGTAGAGAGGAGCCAGTTGAGGTGGTTCAAGCACCTGGCGCCTCCTGGGTGAGGTGTTCCGGGCATGTCCAGTTGGGAGAAGACCTCGGGGAAGACCTAGGACACGTGCGAGAGATTATATCTCTCAGCTGGCCTGGGAACGCCTTGGAATTTTCCCATATGAGCTGGAAGAGGTGGCTGGTGAGAGGGATGTCTGGTCTTCTTTGCTTGGGTTGTTACTCCCACAACCCGGATACGGATAAGCGGAAGATGATGGATGGATGGATGGATGGATGGTGACTAGGCTTGTACTTGTCTTTTAGCCTGTACTGGTCTTTTAGTCTGTCCTGGTCTTTTAGCCTATACTAGTCACTGGGCTTGTACTGGTTATTGAATTTGTACTAATCATTTACTAACAGTACAGTGCTAAGTAATAATGTACTCATTGTTGAGCCTGTCCTGGTCAGTGGGCCTGTACAGGTCATAATGTGTACTAATCATTAAACCAGCACTCATCATTGAGCCTGTGTTGATCATTGGACTTGTACATGTCACAAAGTCTGTAATGGTCATTGAACATGCACTGATCATTCAGTCTGTCCTGGTCACTGTGTCAGTACTGGCCATAATGTGTACTAATCCTTAAATCAGTACTGGTCATTCAACACATACTGGTCACTGAAATTGTACTGGGGATTAAGTTATTAACTAATAACTGCACCTGTACTGGTCATTGAACCTGAATAGGTCACTTAGGTCTTTTTAGGTATTCTTGTTTACTTTAAGCTTTGGCTTTATTGTCCCAATGTTGCAAATCTTTGTTCTCATTTTGTTGAGTCACCCAATTTGTTTTTTAAATTTGCCTCTAAAGCAGTTTATTAATTCTTAAAGAGACAGAAACTCTTACAACCTGCTGACTAATAATCTTTCAGATTCTCTCTCTCTCTCTCTCTCACTCAGAGTAAACTAGTACCATTCTTTTCTCTTATTTAATGTTGTTTTTTCCCCTCTTTCTCTCTCTCTCTCTTTTAACTCGATTAAAAAGCTTGGCATTCATTTCACGGCGTACAATCTCTGTTTACCCTCTTGGGGCTGAAACATCTGCTATTCTCACCATGTAGCTTGTGGTGCAATCATCAAGACCCTCCCTAGGATAATATAGTCTTTCACTGCTTGCATTTTGCAAATCAATTGCAGGTCCTTAAGTGCTAATACTCATTGGCTCTGTGGCCACTACAGTGACTGTGTTCTGAGACCATGTTGGGCTGAAGAGTTCACCTAAGGGATAACACTCCATTATTGCTTTGTGTTATTGTGTGAGTAGAGCACTGAACTCTCAACTTTTAATTTGTTTATATAGAAATATGTAGTTCCCTCCAGAAATATTGGTACACTTGGCAAAGATTAGCAAAATGAGTCTTGATGGGATCCGGATATATACTCCCAGTGCATCTGAACTTAATATTCAATGCACTAAGGTTGTGGCTAAGCTTACAATCTATGCACTGGAACATCTACTCACCCATTAAAAATAAAAGGTTCCCCAAATAATTCTTGACTTCCATGGGACCCGCCATAATATCTTTCAGAGTTAATGCTGACTGAACTAACGCTTGTAAATAAAGCTTGATATTTTTTCCCCTAGAACTAGGAATTTTAATTTGGAAACTTGGGATGGTGATCTCAATATTAATAATTAAATCTACATGGATGCCCACGCTAAACAATAATAGAACACACGCTTGCTTTTATAAAACAATATATGGTGGGAAAACTGGGAACATTTCTATTTCACTCATAAGTATATCATTAAAATATCCCATGTTTTTTATCTGTGACATAAAAACAGGTCCAGTTTCATGTATTTTGTAGATCTCATGTTCATCTACATTTAATTGGATTGTATTTATATATAAAACAGCCAACCTATCACCTGGTATTATGAAGTCCAATAATTCCACCCCTGCTTTAACCCTTGTGTTACCATGTGCATTGAAAAATATCTGAGGAGTCATCTTTTACACAGCAATATTCACTAAAAATAGGTGAGCATGTAGTAGAAATCTTTAGATAGCAGCTTCCTCTGTTGGCTAAAAAAAGCACGCCGATGTCTGCTCTACAGCAGGTCTTTCTGGTGTGTTTTTAATTCATAGTTAAAACAGGGACATTTCCATGGGCAGCTACAGTTGGGAACAGGCTCACAAAAACATGGCTGTGGATGTGGATGTCTAGTTGACAAAGGTGTCCGTTGTAGAGAACAGGTGCAAAGTCAGCAACCTGCCTGTGAATGTTGACAAACCTAAGGAGGTGGTTGTTGACTTTCGTAGATCTCAGAGAGACCACTCTCATTGATGGTTCCCCTGTGGAGATTGTCAGGAGCACCAAATTCCTTGATGTTAAGCTGGTGGAAAACCTCTCATGGTCCCTGAACCCCAGCTCCATAAGTAATAACGCCCAACAGCATCTGTACTTCCTGAAAAGACTAAAAAAAGCTCACCTGCCACCTCGGCACCTCCCATCCTCCCCATCTTCTATAGAGGAACCATAGAGTCCATCCTGAGTAGCTGCATTACTGTCTGGTTTGGGAATAGCACTGCATCTGACTGCAAGACTGTTCAGTGTATAATTAGCTGAGAAGATCATTGGGGCTCTCTCCCATCTCTCAGACATTTACAACAAGTGCTGCATCCAGAAAGTTCTCAACATTGTGGAGAACTCATCACATCCATCACATGGTCTCTTTACTCTGCTGCCTTCTGGTAGAAGATACCACAGCATTCAGACACTCACTGCTAGATTGTCCAACAGTTTCACCCCTCAGGCTGACTCTCAAATCGTATATGTGCAATAGTGCTGCATCATATGCAATATTTAAATTTTTTGGGCTAGTAATGTGTAAATAAGCACTGTTTATGTATATTTGCTGCTTATTGTATTATCATTATTATAATTTCTTCTAAAACTTTTGATGTATTAAGTATGGCAGGGACTATGCACCCAAGATTTTCACTTGCCTTCACGTCAGTGAAAGGTGAAGTGACAATGAAGTTGATTAGATTTGAAAGACTATATTCCTCTGCTCATTTGCATATCACCATATGCCGTCCCCACAGATTTGCACCCTCTGCTTATCTGCATATCCTGCACATTTGCACAATAACACAATCACTATAGGCTGGTATCTTGCTTAAAGTTCCCACAGCTAGTTGCATGGACAGTACACACATGGCATTGTTCCAGGTTACAGAGATGATGGGGCCTATAAATGGTCACATAGCCACAATTGTTTAAAGTGCTAAGAAAGTGTGCCACAAATAAATGTTCTTATGGTGAGAATAACAGTTTAACAGTAAAATGTCCAGATGACCATGATTGTCCAAATTCTTCAAAAATAAATACTTTTATTCATAAATATGTGGAAGACAGTTTGCCTCTACAAAAGATTGTAGGCTGCAGAGGATCAAGATGATTCCAAGATGGATGGGAGGGACAATGGCAGTTTTCTGCAAAAGTGTGAGTGAAAAATAATACAGACCTCTTGTCTCAGTGTATGTACAGCAATTTTTTTTTTTCAATAGAGCTCAGTAGTGATATTTGAAATGTGTTCACTTTTCCCATAGCAATAAACCTAGACCCAGACTTCATAATATGGATATTGTAATGCTGTGAATAAAACCAGTGTCAAACTGTGCCCCCAATTATACAAGCATTATCAAATCAAGACGTCACAGCATACAAGCAATATCAAATTGACCATTTACTTCAACGTCTTTCAAAAGTTTAGTTTGACGCTGATAGACCAAGTAAAATTAGAGATAAGATCATTTACATTTTAATTAAAAATCTGATTTTACATGTTTAAAATAGAGCCACAAGAGGGGCAAATTGCCTGGCAGGAAGAAACACAATGCAGCAGGACCTGACAACACTGCCCCCAAATAGACAATAAAGACCTCACACCTGCTTTGTGTTTTAAGTAATTGTATATAAATTAATTTTGTCTCTTTTTTTGTGTTATATATATTCTTCATTGAGTATGTTTGTGTTTTTAATATAGTTTTGGGCCCAACATGTTAACACAGTATGTGAAAATGTAAAATAGTTTAAATAAGTGCTGATAAACTAAACTAAACATGTGTAATGTGGTACAATGGGCAAATCCAAAAGAAAAGGAACATAGAAGAGAAGTAACACCATTCAGAGAAGATGTAGTTTGTTTTCTAAACCAAATGCGCATTAAATGAAGTGATGATGTTATGATGTACCCAACTTCATCTCCCATACAGTGCCACATCCAATAATACCACATCAATCATTATTAGAATATTGTGAAAAATGTTCATTGTTGTTCAAGATATAATGAAACTGTAAACCATCATATTTTATATGTAACACATTTCAAGCCTTTTTGTTTTACTGTTGATTAAAATGTAAATTTAAATGTAATTGAAATGACATTGAAAAAAGGGGTTAAGGTATTTCACTTTACATGTAATGAATCAAAAATATATATAACAGTTTACTTTGTTTTAATTAAATTACCAAAACAAATGAACTCATTTTTGGAGATGTAGTTTGCCTTGCAGACTGGTTTTGGGCATATTGTGGACAGAAAGCATCCAACATGCCTGAAACTGGAGCAAAAGACATAGTACATCTTCCCTGTAACTCCGGATAAATTGGAAAAACACATATAAAGAGAAATAATTAATCTGAGTTGAGTTCCTTAATAGAAAACCTCCATTCATTTTTATATAGCATACCAATAAATCTGTACTGTATGACATACACATGGGCTAAAAGTGTATCCCTCCTTGAAAATATTAATTCACATTTCTGTGGACGAAGACTGTTCTCTATTCTCCAAAGACCCACTTAAGCCGTCTCACAGGTAGGAAGTTTGGGTGTGCTGTCAGGGGATATTTATATTGGAATTCCCTTTGGAGCTCTGCTTTATATCTGCAATACAAATTCCCTTAACAAAGAGGTTGACATAGTCTCCTTCAAAGATACATACATTTATAATGCATGCCACATTAAGCAGGAGCGTTGTCAGCAGATGTAGAAAAAAAACTTACTTTTGAAATGGAAACTTAGATAAAGAAGCACTAGGCCTACTAGTCTTGATTTGGACACAGCTACTACTAAAGTACTGGGCTTGAAGGCTAGGTTTACATTACAAGCCTCATTACTCAATTCAGATTTTGCTCAGATTGGATTTGGCTATATTGAGGGTTCATAAATGTAATGTCTCTGAAACAGTGCTTGTGCATGTTGATACATTTAAGCACGTCATGGATTTTGGGTATCTGGCAACCCTATATTTATGAGATGACTGATTGTATTAAAACTGATCAAATGGAAGATCTGATTTCACATGTTCACACAGTATTGAGAAGATCAGATCTGCAGAGCCACGTTTACATACAGCCTGATAATTCGTTAATAATTAGACAAATAGTTCAATCTGATTAGAATAAATCCATGTGCATGCAGGCCATTCTGATTCCAGGTTCTATCCAATTGAATAAAGTAGGGAATTCTTCAAATTATCAATTAAATAAAAGAATAATACCTATTTAAAACACCGGTATGCGATTATGCTACCAATCAGAAACTTTATATGATCTGCACATGGGCATTTACGCCACAACAATATCAACACAGCATCTAGAACTTTAAAGAACAGTGTAAAAACTTTAACTTTAGAATACCTTTTAAATAAAAATTAGGAGGATTATAGGTCTCTGATCAACTCATTATTGATAATAATAATAATAATAATAATAATAATAATAATAATTTTATTAGGTTTTTACCACATCTTTAGCTTCTGAAACATGATTCATTATTTGTGCAAAACGTTATTTCTATAGGTCATTTAGCACACTAGTGCTATAGGTCAGTTAGCACGCTAGCCTTTTATCCTTCACGTCATTAATTTAGATTAAAAAAAAAACTAAAACCAGAACGTGAAAATCCATCCAGTCTGTCAATACAGACAATTCAATGCTTTATTCAACAATAGAAACAATAAAAGAACAAGCGTTCTCTTTTTCTGCTGCACTTTTTCATGCTAATGTCTATGCTAATGGTACTCTGAGCATGCACAGATCTGATTACTCACAGTGTTCATATTTGCCCCTTTCACAAATCCCAGAATGCACCGCGCAACCGGCAACATCATCATCAACCGGTTCACCATGCTATCAATACTAAGCTACACTATCACGCTGCTTGCTACACTGGCCTACATTGAATTGATAGCATGCAATACGATAGCATGCAACACGATAACTTGCAACGTGTTTACACTAAAAACCCACTGCATAAATTGAAAATACAAGTTGACACAACAAGATATGATATTTAATATCCAAAGAAATATTATCTGCATATAGTTACAAAAGCTAGTAGATGTCACGTAAGTATTTACTTACCAAATAAAGTTGTAAACAGTGTATGTAGTGTAGCTGGCAGAGACATAAACAAGAGAAAATGGTGAACCGGATGTTGCCGGTTGCGCGGTGCATTCTGGGATTTGTGAAGAGACCGAATAGAGATGTTCATCAGATTGTTAAATACAGTTTGCATGCAAATACCTCAGATTAATCTATAATCTGAATTAATTCAGTCAGATTAGCAAAACAACAGATGTGTGTCACTTCAGCTTGGTAATGTGAATATAGCCAAGGTGCCTGATATTGACTACACACTATATATTTTAATTGTAGAAGTTTTACATTATTTCTATTGGTCTATTCATCAAGACATACTTTGTGCAAAGGACAGCTGCCTTTCCAAAAGGTGTAAATAAGAATACTGAGTTGCCACAGGCTTCAGGAATGATGATATAGTGGTCTTTTATAAGAGTGTAGTATTGCTGTCTCTGCCCATGACTTCTTCTTTGTCCTTTTTTGAAAAAGGGCAGAAGGAGGTTGTGGTGAGAGAGAAGCTGTAGAAGATCTTTCAGTTCAAGAGGCTTTTGAAGGCAGATAAGGAATTTCCAGTCAATACAGCTCCAAGGCAACACACCCCACTGTCTACGAACAAAGCCATCGTCAGATGGGAAATGTTATAGTGTGACACCTCTTTGGAATTCCCTTCCAATTTTTTATTGATATATCTCTTTTGTCTTTCTTTTTTAAGTCTTTTAGTGAATCAGACAATGGATCTATAATGGTATGCTCTTAAAAACAAAGCTTCCCAAATGTGTCTTCTGTTCTATTACAAGATCTTGAGGTCCTTTACTCTAAATGAATCATTTCTACAACACAGCAGCACCTTTATACACACTATGGACAGAAACACCAGGAGTATTTTTTTAGAATCAATGGTATTAGAACAGTTTATGTGTCACGCGGCTGCTCCGTGCCGCAACTTTCCTGCTTGTGTCTCTGTCATGTGTTTCACTTCCACCCTCCCTTTGACATCGTGTGATTGTTTCCAGCTGCCACTTGTGTGTTTCTAGATTATTGCCACTACAAATATTCCTTGTTTGTGTCTGTCTTTGTCATTCATTGAATGTGGTTTAGATGTGTAGTTTATGTCATTAAAACATTACGTTTGGTTATTCCCAGTCATCCTGTCTTGTCTCGTCTCTGTCCAACCTGAACGTTACTGAGTGAGCGACCAAACATAACGAGAGAGGGATTGCACCAGTGAGTGCATGTGGCTAAGGATCCAAATTCACCACGATAGATGGTGGGTAGGTGAGATCCTGAATTTGACACAGGAAAACCTGTCCCACCTTCCCTCTGAGTTTTATGGACTCCTTGCAGCTGTATTGCACTTACAACTGGTGTGATCCTTTCTCTCTCCCACCCTGGGAGATTTTCTTGGGAAGGGGACTGTGGTGGTAATGAGCGTGTCACCACGGTCGAAGCAGGCGACTGCGACCAAGAGGATGGGTAGTAAGAGGGGTTTACCATAATGTGTTCTGATTATCAGCAGTGTAGGACCAAAGACTCGGACAGCGAGGAGCTCAACAGGCTGTCCATTACATTACATCAGACAGATAATGAGACAGCAAGGATGAACAATGGTGTTACATAATGGGGTGCTGGAGACATAACGTGGACAAGACACGTGAAAAACATAAATAAACAGAGAGCACATGGCACATGGTAATGTAAACAGAAGCACATGGCAATTGTAAACAATGAGACACAGGAACAGCAGAGGGGACAAGGCAGATGGTGGGAGGGTTGCAACAAATTTAGCTTGCCTAAAAAATATTTATTTCTTAAAATATACTAAAAGGAAATTCCCCCATTTTCATAAACATAGCCTTCAGGAATTAATTTTGACACAAAAAGAAAAATTGGCAACCTCACAAAGAGTTTCACCCATGGGTTTCCTCAGATCATTGATTATACCTGTTGGAGTTCTGCTTTATATATTTTAAACTACTCTGACCTCCCATCCTCAAGTGATAACATACACTATTCACATTACTGCAAAAAAAAATCCACTGGTCAAAAATAAATAAATATTACGAATAAACATAAAATTATAAAAGAAAATTCCATGTATATAGCATACTCTTAACCTTTATAATGTAAATAAAATAGTTGAGAAGAGATTTATGCAGTTCCCTTTTTTTTACCAAAATATTTCCAAATGTTTATCAAATGTTTACCATTTTTTCCTAACTATTCCCAATTTATTGTTAACACAATATGCAGAGAATCCACTGAAAAAAGTAAGTATACCTTTATTATTATGAAAATCACCCTTCTTATATATAAAAAACAATAAACTATCACAAAAAGGGCAACAATGTATAGACCTCATTCAGAGATTAATTAATCTTTTAACTGATCAATTTTTACTTCTTTTGAATGGTAACATTTTTTTGTCAATAACATTTTATGAAAAAGTTAAATATTACTGGAGGATACAGTTCATAGGTCTACATGACTTTTCATTTATAAAGGCTCATTTGTGTTATAAAGGTTACATTTGCCAGTTTGGTCAAAGACAAATGACAGTTAATGCCTATTGACAACTTTATGAATGTTATGTAAGTTTATGTCAGCTGACATGCTTATGTAGGGCCTGTGCAGCCTTATGAATAGGATGTTTATCTAGTGTTTCTATTACTGATCCACTTCATGTAACCATTTTATTCACTTTTATTTTAGGTAAAGTATAAAGTGGGTGCATTGATATATTTATACTACATACATATTTAATGAAGGCTCATAAAATCAAACAGTCTATTATGAAATTCTATTTTACTGTAATTAGTAAGTGGTGTGGTGGTACGGTCATATGTGACGTGAATAATGATAGGATGTAAATAAAGAGCCAGGACGTCTTCATTCGGAGGCTTATCCTGATGCTATTTTCATCCTGTGTGACATGAGGGTTTTCTCTTTTTTTCACTTTTTCATTCTTCCTCTTGCTGGATCTGACTGAATGGAACAAGCCTGCCATCATGAAGTGAAGGAGACGGCGTGGGCAGGCAGCCAAAGGATCGAAAACATTTCAGAAGGATTGTGAGGAGGGTGTAGTCACTCAAATGTTGTCTTTCATCCAAAAAATGTTCTTTACAAAAGCCTTTGGGGAAAATTGCTATGCAGAAAGGTGCAAAAAGCCTTTTCAGGCAGATGTGAATGTTAAACGGTCCTGACTTACAAACTAGTACACTCAGTTTGAGTGGTGTTGAGTGGGGCTGAATTTTATAACCTTGGATACAATGAACTGTAGTGAATAGAGCCAGTTCACCACACTGCCCTGTAAAAATCATTTTAAAGGACATGTAGCCTTCATTTTTCTTATGTGCTTTTTTCACTGGTGTCCTCTTATAACTTTTATGTACCAAAAACACGTGTAAGACATTTTTACATGACTAATGTTTTTAACAAGCTATTTCTGTTACTGTACCTTTAAGACTGACAAACAAGCTTTTTGATTATCTGTCTTATTTTGTGCCTAAGCATAAAACATCCTTTATATGTTCATAACATCAACATAACCTTGCTGAGCATAAACTGTAAACTTGTAAACTGAATAAGCATACTGTATATGGCATATTTAAATGGGTTGGTTTTTGCGACATCACAAAGACCTAAAACCAAGAAAAACTGATGTTTTAGGCAACAGCATAAACAACAACCTGGATTGTAACTGTAACAATAAGCGTGTTTTTGGTTTTCAAAAAATGGTTGGAGGACACCTGCACCCAGAGTTGCCAGGTTCGTGGTTTTCACACCAAATTGGGCTTGTTTGAAAATCCAGTCGCGGGTGAAAATTCAAGGGTGGCGGGGTGCATTTTTTGGGGCTACTTTAAAAATGACTGCGGCTGCCAAAAAACAACAAAAAAGTGGGTGTTGCCCAGGATAATACTTCAACACGGCGGGAAAACGTGTATAAGTTGACACTAAGGAAGTTTGAATATAACAATAACAACGAAGAGAGAAAACAGTCACCAGCTAATATGCCAGGTAAATGGGGAAATATGGGAGGTGGTATAGCAAGGACTGGGAAAAAGAAAAAGGTTTGATGGCCTGATAATAAATCCCTTATAAACAAAATACTAAGTCGTACACTCATAGTTGTTTTGCCATTTGCTTCAAACGTGTGACACACATATATTATGGGCTAGTTTAAGCTTCTGAAGGGCTGGTTTTAGGGCTGGATATTTTTGTTGGACCTGGCAACCCTGCCTGCACTCTGGATTCAGGGAGGGCAGGGGTGCAAGGGACCTAAAGAGAAAGTTCAGTGGTGACTGCATACAGCAAAAGCAGAATCCTGGGCATTTGTTGTTTTGAGAAAAATCCTGGCAGGATCCCACAAAGAGGGCAAGTCTTGGATAAAGAAGACATATGGTCACCTGGACTTTCCTCACATCCCCTATACACAACAGCAGTACATTCAGTGTTAGACTGATACACTGTTGTGTTGAAAACTATACTGTGGGATCTTTCTTACCCACTGCAATAAGGCACTTCAACAAATCTTTTTACTGCAGACAATCCTGACCTCCTGCTGTCTGAACTGTGCTAAACCATATCATTATACAATACTGTACTCATTTATGGATACACACTCCTCCTTTGTGTAATTACATTTTTATTTCTTTTTTGATCATGTGATTGCACGCAACATAATTTTATCTCGACATTTTACATTTGGCAGATGCTCTTAACCAGAGCAACGTACAATAGTAAAGAGGTTATTTGTTCTGTATGGTGGTGAAACTACAAAGTGAATGTGCTCATCACTGAGCCAACTCGGCATTGTGCATAATTCTCTCTCAGGTAGATTCAGCTTTTTGCCAATGAGGTTGCACAACATGTTAAGTTTCTGTCTTTACATCATAACTGAGTCAAAGAAAAGAGATGACGAAGTTGATTTTTACAGAGTATGTATAAATATACATGTATTCATATTCTTGAATATGCTAATGTATCTATTCTTATATCTAAATATATGTTTTATATTTGTATTTGTAGCAGTTAAGCATGGATGGTCTGATGGAGAACTCCTTTAACACAACTTTCACACATCACTACAGGTTGATAAAGCTTCGTCATTGTCTGCTGAACTTTCTCCAGGTTAAAAGGATTATGGGTGAAAGGATTCACAGCCATGTTGATACCACCTCTCATGTGACGCTGGTTAAGTACTAAAACGTAGTATTTAGACTTAAGTTTAATGCACTTGATGGAATGCCCTGTCCTGCACCCAGTGTAAGGGTACACAGTAAATCTGCCAGTGTTAAATCAACACTATTAGAGTTCAATTAACACTGAGAGTGTTACATTTTGACACCCTCAGTGTTAATTTAACTCTAATAGTGTTGATTTAACACTGGTAGATTTACTGTGTAGGGGACTCACCGTGACCCTGACCAGGATTAAGCGGTTAAGATAATGGATGGATGGATGAATGTACTAGGCAAGATACTTTTTTTGTAAGTGTACAGCCCTAAAACTTGTAATCTGCTATTCAAACACTGTGCATTAGTGATTACGACTGATGCTATTTATCTAATGCATTTGCCTAAAGTGACTTGCATATTTCAATTAGTCATAAATGATGTCGTTCTTAAGAAATCCTCAGAGTGCAACCTGCAGCAACATCAAACACTGCAATTTGCATGAATCAAGAGAAGCCTTGAAATGCTGTCTCTCTCTCTCTCTCTCTCTCTCTCTCTCGCCCTCCCACACCACCCATTAAACTTGTATGCAAATGTTCCTTTGGCGTCGCTTAAATTTTGTGACAGGCCTGGTCAACAAAGCGGTTCAAAAAGCAGCTCAGATTGTGAAAGCAGTGCTTGCTGCATTTCTCCTCTTGTTAGAGATTGCAGATTACCTTGCCTGTGTTAGTTTTGCGTGCTGCTTGGCGGGTCTTATCCCCACTGTTTCTGTGTCCTTAATGAGCTGATGGCCGCCGCCTGCCAAATTTCAGAATGTGCGCCTGATTCAGCGGTAAACACCGTCACATCGCCGGGGCGACAGTTGCTTTTCCATCTGATTGGACGAGTCGCTCGTTCTGCATTCGCCCATGAATATTTAGATGGCGGGAAGTGAAAACTGAGGGAGGTGTTAGATCAGAGCTCTGCAGAGAAGGCCCGACAGCGGGTTTATCAAACTTCTTCTGAGCACAGACACACTTAGAATCTGTGCTTTTCTTTGTACATGGAGGCCTGCTGTAGTTTCTTCATTTACAGGAGTTCCTCTGTGATTTTATTTGTCTGGATGAGCCATGTCTGAGTTTTTTCCCCATTCATTTTAGACCAAATCTCTGATTTTCCAGGCAGATGTCATCTCATGTTGGAAAATAAAGAGTTTTGGCTGCAGCTACTAGCCTTGTTTGGTCTTTTAATGTGAAAAAACATCAAAAACCTGCACAAATCACAAACCAGACAATATGAAAGCTTTTAAAGTGTTACTTAATAATCGACTTGGTCTGGATGAAGGTCTACGGCATACTCTACACTGACAAATTTCATTGTGAAAAAATGCTATTGGACTGACAGCAGGGTTGCCTGGAACTTATTGTTAAATTAAGAGTATTGTACTGTGGTGTAATTGTACAGTTAATTACTGTTCTTATAAATACAGGACATAACTGTTTTAGAGTGCTAAATTACAGTTTTATCATGTATTTATAAAAGTTTGTAACTGTTTGAATATAACATGCAGATCAATGCAGCTAAAACAAACGTGATGACGAACACTGAAGATATACTGAAGATCACAGTCGAAGGAAGACTTCTGGAGCAAGTAGACTCTTTCACGTATTTGGGATGCAGAGTAACAAAAGCTGCAGACTGTGCCAGTGAAGTGAAGACAAGAATGGCCATGGGCATGTTGGTGATGGTCAAATTGACAAAGATGTGGAAAAGCAAGTCAATTAGCACCAACACCAAACTAAGACTGATGAAAGCCTTGCTCTGGCCAGTAGCTACATATGGATGTGCAGCCTGGACACTGAAGAAAGAGGAAGAAAGATGTATTCAGGCTTTTGAGAACAGCATCAGGAAGTTGCTGAAGATCTCATGGATGAAGATGATGACCACTGAGCAAGTCTATAAGATGCTAGAACTCAAAAGAAGTTACTGATGCACGTTAAATCCCTCAAGTTACGTTACTTTGGTCATGTGATGAGGCAGCACATGAGAGCATTGAAGGAAGTGTTATGACTGGACTTGTGGAGGGAGTCCGAAGATGTGGAAGACCAAGAATAACCTGGATGGATAACATCAAGACATGGACTGGATTATCAGGTGCTAGCCTGCTACAAGCAACCAGAGACAGGTGGCATTGGAGAGAAGTGACTCGTCTGTGCAGCCTACCATCGCGAAGCGATGACGCCGTGTGACATGACATAAACTGTTTTACCCTACAGTGGCATTTTTTGCGTTATATTGTTGAAACTGGCCGTTACAGCCATTTTTACAGTATACCTGAGAGATCATCAGGTAATTAAACTCCATAAGAAAGATAAGAAAGAACTCCATAAGAACGTCACTCATCCTGTAGTTATTTTAATGTCACCTGAAGGCAGGAGATTCATCTCTGAGGAGATGAGTAAAATGTCAAAAACCGACGTTCCCCTGATACACTAATCCAATCTGAATAGAGTTAAATACAGCCTGGTTCTCTATAGAGGTTTTAGTAAACATGGTTGTAGTTTAGAGCTCAAATGTATGCACATTTCTCATTGCCTACTTCATTCAAGGTAAAGCACTGCTATAAAATTCTCCACATGGGGGAAGCCCAAATTCTCTCTATGGGGCCTTTCAGTTCATTTGAATTATCTCTATTCTTTGAGGCTGAATTACAGGTTGGTCTCACTAATCTCTTTCTCAGCGGTGGGCCTGTAGAACAGTGTGGGCATTTATCTGATGGAGGTTGGGTTTATAGAGTACATCCCTGTTTAGATGAAGGTGGACAGGGCTTTAGTGTAGTCCTGGCAGCCGTGGCCTGAAGGTTAGAGAAGTGATCTTGGGACTGAAGGTTGCTGGTTTGATCCCTTGAAGCAGCAGGACACCGCTGAAGTGCTCTTGATCGATGCAGCTGACCCAGGCGCAGTGGATAATGGGGCTGCCCACTGCTCTGGGCATGTGTTTGTTCTCACTAGTGTGCAGATGGAAGTAAAATTCATATGTGTATTATTCTAATAGGTTATGTGTTTATCATTGAAAGGGAGGAAACTGGCTACTTGCACACTGCAGTGAGGGGATCAGACACAACAGAGCTCTGTTAGCTCACTGTACACTCAGTTAGACATGCTTGACATCTTGTTGGTCCACCTTGTCTAATCAACTTTGTCACATCGCCTTACACAGGTATGAACCGAGAGAAAATCATAGGTGTGTAGTCCCTGCAGTACTAAATACAACAAAAATATTGATTAACAATACTTTTTAAATTAAATACAATTTAATTTGTGAATTCTATACAATAAAGAGTGATCGTTTACACATTACTAGCCACCAGTATTGCACATCTCTGCTATATAGTTTTTATAAGTTATATGAGTAGTGAATTAGAAGGTATAAAGCCGTCTCTGAACTGGCTGGTTCTGGACTTTGCTCTTGTGTACCTCCTGCCGCTCAGCCGCTGAGAGAACAGACAGTGACTTGGGTGTTAATCTTCCTCAGGAACAGCTGGTTTATACATACATACACGCACCAGGGTAATTTTTAGAGTAGCTAATTCACCTGATCTCCATGTTTTTGGACTGTTGGAGAAAACCAGAGTCCCCGGAGAAAACCCACCCAGATGGGAACTCGAACCCAAGACCTCAAGTCCAGGAGGTTTGGGAGTTGAATCCCAGTGATGTGCTGGGCATTCACATCATCCTCTGCAGACCTTTCCACTTGGTGGCGTACAGTTCCCATACTAGCTGGTGATGGATCCCGTTAACATGCTCTCCAAAGCACCTGTGTAAAAGGTTCTGAGGCTACAGGGGTTAATTCCAAACCTCCTCAGCCATCTGAGGTAGAAGAGGCACTGTTGTGCTTTTTTCAACACCTGTGTAGTGTTCAGTCCATGTCAGATCATCTGTGATGTGAATACCCAGGAATTTGAAACTGCAGACCCTCTTCTTTGTGGCTCCATTCATGGTGAAGGGGTGTGCATGTTCTTTCACTTCCTGAAGTCCACTACCAGCTCTTTGGTCTTGACATTGAAAAAGAAGTTCTCCTGGTACCTTGCAGATGTAAGTTCAGAGACAGTATCTTATATGTTACTGCACAGCTTGGTCCTTTAGTCCTTCACTGGTGCTCACAGGATGCTGGTTGAAACTCAAATGTTTAACAACACCAGTGCAACATTAAGATTAAGATCAACCAATTTAGCCAATGTGATTTTTCACACAATGGAATTTGACCTCCGCATTTAACCCATTTGTGCAGTGAAACACACACACACACACACTAGTGAACACACTAGGCTGTGAGAATTCTTGCCCAAAGCGGTGGGCAGCCCTTATCCACCAGCGCCCGGGGAGCAGTTAGGGGGTTAGGTGCCTTGCTCAAGGGCACTTCAGTCATGTCCTGTCTGGGGATTGAACCAGCGACCTTCTGGTCACAAGACCAGATCCTTACCACTAGGCCATGGCCCTGCTGCCAACATCACATCAGTATCACTGCAGTGCTGAAAATGATCCTCCTACTCGATGGTGGTCCTGTGGGACTCCTGACCATTGGAGAACAGAGTGAACAAAGTACACATAGAAACAGATGGACCACAGTCTGTAACTGTAGAACTACAAAGTGCTCCTGTATGATCAGTGGAGCTAAAATGGACATGGAGTGTAGATGTATAGCTGTCCAGTGAGTGCATGTTGCTGTCTCAAACAGTACAAGAGAGAGGCATAAACATGTCCAACATAACACACCTTCCATTAACAGAGTACATGTGGTGCCACTTCTATGTAAGTACAAAAACAAAAACGTTCTGAAGTGTTCACTCAATTAGAGTGACAATGTTTCAGTGAGGCGGTGGAGATGACCACAGGCAAGAATAGCACCAGGGAGGTTATGGAAGAGTCGTGGTTCACATTAATGAAACTGTTTGTCCTTGTTTTCTCTCTCTCTCAGCGAAAACACTTATGTAACCAATATATATTCACTGTCATCGCACACAGTGAAATGGCAGTAGGAGGTAAATGTGCTCTTATAAAACATGTACCACACACAGGCTTATGTAGGCCATCCTCCTCCAGGCCATTTCATATAAGCATCGATTCTCCAATCTACGATCAGAGCAGACCCCCAGGACCAAAGGCCGTGCGAGGAGTGCGATGTGATTGCCCCGCTATCTCTCTCCGCCCTCCGAAGGGCCAGCAGAAACTCATCGGCTCTTTCTCTCTCACGGGGCCTGACCTTTTCATATCGGAGCCTTTGAGGTTTTTCTATTAGCCCGAAGATTACGCTCGCCCCACTCTCTCTCTCTGCACTCTCTCATCGATATTCCTAACAATGTCTTTGTGTGTGACAGAGAGAAATGGGTGCCATCCTCTCGACCCATTTACTTCGGCGAGCTTCGAGTTCATTTGATGTATGGAGGAGAATGTTAATTTAATGCATGAGGTGCGCGGGTTATTGTTATATTCTCTTTTTTACACACGGACTTACAAGTAGAGTCTGGTTCTATCGATACTGGGACACTGGTTTGTTCTAACAGCGAAATCCTTTCATTCTTGGCCAGAAAAAGCAGACATTAGTGCTTTTTCATTGACTCTTCTCTGCTGACTCATTCATATCAAGCTATCAATTACACCGTTGGCCATTAAGAATGCAACACTGGGAGAAAAGCACCATTCATTAATATGTAGGTCATGATATGTATTGATTTGTGTATACAGGCACCGCAGCAAAATCTCATGAGGGTGCGTTTTGAAGCCTTGTGGTTAGTTGTCCCACCTCATACATGTTGAACATCCACTGGTACGCTATAAGGATGAAAGTATTGGCATGTTTCTACTGAAATCAAGGCTTTTCTTGGAGTAACTGTTTACCTTCTAATTAGATTTTGGAGCATTGCTGTGAGAAGTAAGTGAGATCAGGACCCCAACTCATCCCAAAAGTATTAGATGGAGCAGAGAACACAATTCTACAGCTCAATACTGGGGGGCTTTATGCCCCTCAAGCTCACGTCTGGCAAAAGACGTGATGCCAACAGGTTCATGTTTAGCTCTATTCTACTGGCAGTACAGGGACTAGACATTTTGTGTGTGCATCTGTGTATATGTGTAAATAGCTGAATGTATTCATTAGAAGGGCTGTCCACAAACATATCGTGTACAGCAGAGGTGTTGGAGCCTGAAGTGGTACCTTATCTACAGATATCTTCTGGTGCCATATTCCACATCTTCATCTCACGTCTTTCTTGGTGTTCAGCAGTGTGTAATAAGTGTCTGTCACATCCAGGTCTCCATGTGCTATTGTTTACATTGACCTTCTTGTCCCTGCCTTTGCCCTTCCTCTCATTGTGGCCACCTGTGCCTTGTTTTACATCCCCTGTTCTTTGATAATGTGCACTCCTCACTCCTTCTGAGTCAATGTCAGGTATATTATATATTATAGATAGGACTAAACCTGAACCTATTAGCATCATGTCTAATGCCAGGTGTGGGCCAGGTGTGTGGCTATAAAGCCCCCAGTATTGAGTGGTGGAGCAGTGGAGCTGTGTTCTCTGCTCTATCCAGTACTTTTGGGATGAGTTGGGGAATTGCTGATGGTGATCATCCAAATGTCTTGACATCAGTCACTGAATGCAATCAAATCCACACAGCAATTCCCTGGACAGTAGACACAGTTGCTCCAAGAAAAGCAGGATAATCTCTTTTGATTTTGGAAGAAATAATGAATGATCAGGTTTCTTAACGTTTGTCCTGTAGTTTACCTTGAATAGTACATTTGCTTTGCTTGTGCCTTGGACAACCTTACACATGTAGTAGCTTATTCTTCCAATTTCAGATACTGACCGTTTTACTCATCAGTGTGGAAGTGACTCCCCAACTACCCTACACACTCTAAATGGACTGTATGTAATGTGTGACAGGGTTTATATTTGTGTCTTGCTACTTGTTGCAGGTGTTTTGTATCTTGGAGCTTATTGTCAGAAATCAGCTGCTGGTCGACTGCATTAGTACTGATGTCGAGCAATACTGCAAACAAAGATTCACACCAGGCACACTGAGGTGCAGCACAGCCATGATGAATATGTATGAATTTCACAATCCATTGAGGCAAAGTGGAAAGATAAACATTTAGTCAATGCTGAATATTTGCATATTGGCTAAAGCAGCACTGCCACACAGAAGGGTCGAGCATTTGCAGCATAAACAAAGTAAAACCCTGTTAAAGGGATACTTCACCGAAAAAAAGCCCTTACCCTGCTAATGATAACTGCCACGAGTGGGTGAAGTATCTATGTGTGAAGTGCTGCTCTAGTCATTGTTAAATATTAATAAGAGGCTGTCCATTACGCTGTGCTTCCAGTGGGCTGAAAGACTGTGTTTTACCTCAGAATAAATCAATTAATTAATTAAGTGCATCAATCAATCAATCAATCTGTCTGTTACCAGGTTTTTTTATTTTTCCTACAAAACACAAACGAGCTTTCAACTTTAACTCTAAGATGTTGATACAAAACAATCTTAACCCTTTCAGTACTTCATCGAATGAATGAATGAATGACTGACTGAATGAATGAATGAATGAATGAAAGGCTATGAATAACCTGATCCTGAAAAGTAAAAGTTCCCAAAATGTGTGAATGAATGAATGAATGACATACAAGCTGCTCTTAAAAAGTCAACATGTCTAAAATGTGTTCTTTGGACAATACCATTGAAGAACCGTTAAGCCTGAATGTTTCAATGCCAGTTTGCATGATTTTGAGGGGAAATGATAAAGAAAGTAATACTAAACTTGTAAAAGTAAAGTGTCTGACTCTTGACTGACATTTAATGCAGGAGGACACAGCCAAGCCCTCTCCACCAAGCCGATCATCACCCAGACTGCTGATCTCCCTGTGCTAAGCCCTCAGTGCCTTTACATACTAGTGACCAGTGGTGTCTCTAGAATAGAAAGTGTTCTATTGGACAATACCAAATTTAGGGGATTTGACACATCCCCTGTCAGGAGACTTACTTACCAGTGGTAATTCTGTTACCTTTACTTTGGTTATTGTGACCAAATAACTAACTTAAATACAATCAATTCCAGTCATGAATAAAGGAAATAAACCTTTTACTGAGGTAAGATGACTGTCTATGTGTATCTAACTGTTAACTTTGATTAAATTGTAGATTGTGATTCATTATATCGCCTTGCTAGCAGCAGCTAACAGTTACTATGATGTTTTTGAGTAGCAAGCTGCGTAACAATGCTGATACTATAAATGATATTCACATAAGCTCACGTATGCAAATCTTTCATTTTTTATGGGCTGCTCCCAGCATGGAGCCAGCATAAACATGCCCTACAGCTCATGAAAGCGTGTTGCACATGTTTTCTATTGCTCACTTGCTTAAACAAACACTGACAGGCCAGCCCCATACTCACTAAATAAATGAAGACTGCTGAAAGTACTGACCTTACCCAACACATGCAGGAGTATGTTTTATGTATTGGGAACTACTGCCATTTTTATAAGTCAAATAATTAACAATGACAGAAAATAATATTTAAATAAAATCATTTTAAGCAAAATTATTGATTTTTTGATTATGTCACACATGCTCCATAGCTACATCTGATTGGGCACCTACCCTGTAGTGGATGTCTCTGCAAAATATGCCTTTTAACTACTTTTACCTCCCTAAGTTATCTATTTAAATAAATGCTTGCTGTAGTTACATATGAATAAGTTTATAATAAGAGATTTAAAAAGAGTGCATAAGCTTATTGACCTTTTTTCAGCTGACCTGCCCACATCTGTCACCTACTATTCCTTCATTTTGATAACCACTTTCTTTTCAGTCAGGAACTAAGAATTAGAGACTAGTGTGGTAAAGCGAGACTGAGTTATAGTGAGCTCTTGTCACTTTTTTGAACAGCTAGACAGATTTCAGCTCTTTCAGATAGAAGGATTTCTATCAAACAATATGAAAAAAGGTGAAAGACAAATTCATTTGCATAATACACATTTCATGAATGTTCATGTTTAAATCAAATGCATTCAAAATATCACTTTTTTCAGTGTATTTACCATATGACGAGCCCCAGTGTCAGTCACATAGTGGTGTGATTTTCTTCAGATTGGATCGACTGCAGTATGCAGAAGGTAATGACATAAATCAACATGTCATTGCTTCCCCAGGTACCTCCATCTGCCTTTAAATCTACAACAAGCTCAGTCAACACTCAGCTCTCTGCAGACATCATGGCTTTAGTTATGGTTATGGTTATGGTTATAGTTATGATTATGGCTTATATTTTATTGGGCCTTTAAAAGGATATAAAGAGAAAAATAGGAGCTTGATAAACAATAAAAAGGACAAAAAGACATAAAAACAATGGTAGAGACATCACCTTTCATCGACTGTATAGTTAACATGTAGATAAACATAAACATTATGGTTAGTGATGTAAGGTCTGTCTCAATACCTAGTGAGCTGTCTAGCTACAGTATCTATCTAAACAGCTGTCTGAATAGTCAGTGTTATAACTCGTCCACCTTTATAAGACATAAATGAGATGCTCTAGTTAGACAGCGATGACATCACATATTCCCGCCCACTGCATGTGACCAGCATTTACTTACCTTGGCTGTCAAACTCACCTCAGCACATCACCACCATAGATCTGCTCTTACAGTTTATAGTCATTTTAGTAGAATTAAATGTAAGAATAACTTCACATCACTGCTTGCCCTGAATATGGCTACTCCTCTTGTGTTCGCTGCACTGTGCTGCATTGTGGGATTGCCTTAACAAGTGAGGAAGCATTGGATGCTCTCTCGATATTCAGTCAAAATAAGGTCTCAGTTGACAGCATTTTGAGATATCTATGAATTGAGATGTCTCAGGGGCCATATTGTGTTGTGGAATGCTGTCTATGTAGTGAGCTCACTAGATATTGAGACAGACCTGTAGTGTAAGAGTTAATGTAATGAAATCACAGTCCATCCAATGCCAATTGTTCTAATTATTACATCTCATATCGTAAATGTGATAAGATTATTAT